>CM032643.1:21401308-21501200 GCA_019097785.1 Fraxinus excelsior | reverse complement strand
GAGATTCTAATAAATAAAATAATGAACTATTTAATAAAATAACGAACTCAAATTAAGAATGTAGATAAGATTATGTGATAAGGTAGTTAAGATTTCCAATTTCACTTAGGTTATTTATTATATATTTAATTCCAATTTATTCAACCATTTTTCGTACATGTCAACGATCGAATTAACCTATTATATTTAGTGATCTCTCTCAAACAACACTAATTTTATTCATATGTCCGAACTTACTATATCTCTATGTAAATTCACATACATAAAAATGCATTCATCTATAGGAAACAAAGATTGCATAGCTTATAATTATCTCTCGATCTCTTATAATGTCTATGTCAATTATTGCACGAGATAGAATTATACATCACATCTCGATCTCAGTATTGTCTCAAAATCAATTAATTGTTGCGCAGACAATTAAAACATTAAACACGCAATAATTAATTAACAAGTATTAAAATAGCATGAAAATCTTGAAATTAAACATATAATAAAAATCTAAGCTACATCATCTATCCTAACATAAAAGTATTTAGCCATGCATAATATTAAATTTAAACACGCAAAAGTGGAAAGATATAACCAAAATTTGACGAAACTTGAAAATTTATGACTAAAATTGAAGTTGCCCCTTTCCTTATTTTCTGTGCGTGAATACATACACAAGTCAAATTAACCACTTCCAGCAGTTTTCCTCTTCTATCTTGCTTTTTTTTTTCTCCCTTTTGGTTCCCCGTTGGCTGCAGCTCTTTCTCTCTCGTGTGCCTCTCCCCCCCTTTTTTCTCTGCGTGTATGTAGTATATATATCTTCTCATTCTGAGCAACCCATGTCTAGACCAATTTGAGACCCAATAAAATTCCAATACCAAATTAAATTCATTCTTCTTTCCAAACCCAAAAGCTTTCATGCATAGCAATTTCATCTTTTAAAATAATTTTATTTGTACAGTTCACGCCAATTTAGTCCTCATACTTTAGATTTCATCATTTTCCGCTGTTTGCATTCTTATCTTCAATTGTCAATAAACATAAAGTTTTACCTGCAAAATACAATTGAACATAAATTAAGTAGAATTTTATTCAAAACACAATAAAATATCATAATTTCGAGTCTCGAATAAGTATAAAAACTACACTTATCAAGGACCTCGGATGATATCTTTCTTCTCTTATTTTGACTTTGTTGACCCTTCCTTCGACCTCCTAACTAGTTCCCTGCCCATGTGGTTTTGCTATCCACGTGGTTGTCCACGTAATTTAGATGCTCATGTGGTTGTCTATGTGGCGATCTGAGCTGGAACTTCGAATATGGGGGAATAACAATTTACACGATGTCCAATTGAAGACCTAACTCGTTGCTTTATTTTGACTCCAACATCTCCAATTAACTCAACACCAAAAGACCAAATTACACAAAATGCCACTTAAAAAAGAACCTCTTGATACTTACCTTCAAAGCCAAGAAGCCTCATCAAATCTGAAAATTTGATGCAAAACCTTTTAAAATACCATTATCACTTGCCAATCAAGATTATACATACGTTACAGCCTAAAATGGTGGCAATCCTATGTATCTACGAATCATTTGCATCTTGTCCGGTATATCTATAATATATTAAATATTGAGAATCATTTTTTGGACGATTATAGTCTTACAATTCAATTATTTTAATAATACATTACTTTTCGTTTTTCTTTCAATATGTATTTAATTTTTTTGACGATTATAGCCTTACTACAATTCAATTATTTCAATAATACCTTAATTTTCGTTTTTCAATATGTATTACTATAATTAATTCTCAATTAATTAACATTAACATTCACATTCATTTAATTAATATTAATTAGGATTTCAAATTCACATTCACGTCCATGTTATTAATCCCAATGTTTTAAAAATCGATAGACATCGACATGAAAAAGAGAAATGGTCCATGGTTAAAAGTTTGAACCGACTGGACTGTGATTTTTTAAAAAAATAAAAAATATACATTTAAGAATCGACTGAACCGATAGGTTTATGGATTTTGGGACGGATTTTTAATTAAATCTATAATATATTAAATATCACATCAAGTTAGAATCATTTTTGAACGATTATAGTCCTACTATAATTCAATAATTTTAATGATACTTTACTTTTCATTTTTCAACATGTATTTAATTTACAAACTGTAATAAGTGCTTTAATTAATTCTCAATTAATTAATATTAATTAGAATTTTATATTCGCATTTACGTCCATGTTATTAATTCCAATGTTTTAAAAACAAACCTAGTCATCGACCCGAAAAAGAGAAATGGCCAAAAGGTTGAACCGGGATCGGACGATGGTTTTTAAAAAATTAAAAAATATACATTTACAAAAAAATTAAAAATATACATTTAAAAATTTTACATTTACATATGTTGAATTGGTTAAACCGGGAACATGTAACTGGTTTCCAAAAACGGATCGGTTTAATGGGATTTTGGAACTAGTTTTTAATTAAAGGTTTTATAAACCTAACCGGACCGATTTTGATCCCAATTCCCAATTTTCCTGATTGAACTGATCAAACCAATTTGATTTTTAAAACACCGATTAGTTCTTAATTAATTAACATTAACATTAACATTCATTTTTAAAACACCGATTAGTATTCACATCCAAGTATGCTTAATTAGCATTCAGTTTCACTTAATTGAAAATCAAATTATGTTCATTTAATATAAATGATTTAATATTCATTGTCACATATATATATTCTTTGGTGTTAATTTTAAATTAACTAATATTCACGTTAATTCATGTATCGTATTTTTTATTCATCTTCATTTATGCATTTAGTTGTAATTCTAATACTCACATTTAAATATGCATTTCACTATTTATGTGTATATATAATAATTAACATTTATTTTCAAGGGCTTTTATTTCTCTCATATTTAGATCAAAAGGTAAATGGAGGATCAAATATTATTTTCACACTACTTATAAGACATTTCAAAATAACGTGCAACACACATTCAACTCTGACTAGTCTACTTTTAGGTAAGCACTCCTTGTTTTTACATAGAAATGTATCATCTACATAACAATAACAAGCTTCTAATCAAACAAACAAATTCATGATATATGCAAAATTCTGTCCAATGGCATCCTCTCTGACCACCTGGATCTCACACAAGAAATTAAAAGCTTGCCATTGTAATTATATCATGTCGAAGGATAAACAAAGTGCTCAAAGTTTTCAGATACGCGCTCAAGAAGTCATGTTTCTCCTCCATCAATAACGGAATAATCTGTCGTAGGACAATTCCAAGATGGCACTATCTGAAAGAGTACATGCAGGGATCAAGATGATATCTTCGCAATGCTTAATAATCTTGTAAACATATAACAGTTTCTGAAAGAAAATAGATTCTAAACGTTACTTGATCATGGTTTGAATTATTCGCTAAAGCTGTCTTCAACCTTTTGGCCCGAGATTCTTTATTTGAGTTATTTTGACAGTCTCCATCCACAAAATTCTGACCCGTAAACTCTGCAAAATCCCAAAAAATTCAATAATTTATAATAGAACGTATACAAATGAATAATCGCACAAGATTGAACCCTTCAGAGTCTGTGGAAGTATGGTATCCAAAAGGAGAACTTTTAATCCTTCAGAGCAAGTAAACATCATTAAGGGAAATTTCCTAAATCATTCTTTGTCCACACCACATTATCTTGATTTCAACGATGTTACTTGTGGTGGTAAACCAAAACCCAAGCAAGCGCATTCATAAGCCTTTAAGCGTTGCTTAGCAAATTATTGGAGCACATTTCCTCTTTCTAATTTCCTGTAAGTTCTATTTGGGAAGGAAAAATCAAAGCGGGAAAGTCGAGTTTGCAAGACCTAAAATAAACAAATATAAAATCATTGTGCATCTTCACTGAATAAACAAAATCTAGAATTTATGCAGTGGGGTTCAGTAAAACGTGTAAAGCAGTCATTCTTGACCTATGGCGACTCAGTATTTCAACTATGAAATGGCTATTCTTACTGAGTTGTCATCTGTTCAAAATTCACCCTTACCTCATTTTCATGAGTACTTTAATTTTAGTCTATCAAGAGATTCAGGCAAAAGAAAAGGCAAAGGTTTAGATCAACCCTAAAAATTGGCCAACGCTAGCATAATATTACTTTCATCAAGAAAAGTAACAGGAGCATGCAAACAACTTCTTAAAGCAGCACCATCAAAATCAACTAATCCAGTATAATAAGATGGATGTACTATGTATACTAATTCATACCTAAAGATATAATGACAGTCTGGAAAACAATACTTAAGGAATGTGACAATCTTTTCGAAGAATTCATGCTGAAAAATAGCAAATTTGTATCAAGATCTACGTAGGACGGGAAAGCCAAGAAGGAAGGGAGCAAATAATAGAAGTGGTACTGGAGTGTGCATCTGCAGATAATCCATGAGAATTGATGTGTGTGATAGGAGAACAGTACTTTTGCAGGTTCGCTACGTCCAATAAGCAAATAAAACAGGAGCTCTTTTTTATATAAATCTGAGTTTCCACCGTCTCTTCATCCACACTTTCTCTGAAGGAATTACAGAAATGTCTTCACATTCCCAATATCACAGGACAAAGAAAAAAAAAACAGATAAATCACATCAATTATGAAGTAAATTCATCACACAATGGAATTTTAAACACAGTCCCCTTCCCAAAAATTAGGTATAATAAGAACAAGGAATAAGTCAAGCACGAGGTTGAGTTCAAATCGCACATCATGAAGTCAGATATATCACCAGTGTATAGGTTACTAGCTTGAAGTTGGTGTGGACAAGTTTTCAATCCCTGACATCTGATCCCTTCCACAGCTACGTGTTTCTCTGTACTACAAAGTACCAGACATTCTTGCCAAGCAGCTGATGCAGGGAGACATGTACGTCCAAACCGTTGTACCCGTGGACTCTTAAGAGCATCATGAGTATCAGCTGAAGTATGCAAGAAAGGCTGACCCCTTCCATAATTGATCTTTTGACAACAGCCATCCTGTAAAATAGTTGACTGATAAAGAACATGACATGAAACAACTTCTGTTTTTGAAGAATATGCAGTTAGACGTGCATTTAAGAAAGAGAATACGACAAATATAGAACAAATAATGCGGAATCAAATGAGTTCCTCAACCTGATGAGAAGAAATATGGACATCAGCATGCCGTTTTTGAGATAGATGTTTCTCACTCTTGTTCTGCTCAAAGCATGCAAGCAAACCCATTGATTGTTGTAACTGTTTAACAAATGACACTTCCAAATGATCAAGATACAAATTGTGCTTCTCATTTGTCCATGTTATAGGGTTATCCTGGAAAAAGAATGGAAGCTGAGAAAATTTTCTTCCCTAATATGTAGACTTCATAGAAAAAGGAAAAATTAGTTTGTAAAAAATACTGCATATATAGAGAAGTTCAGGCATATATCTTTTTTAACATTACTATATAATGTAAAGGTCAGGTCTTCCCCAATATGGAAGTAATGAGGTCAATGGGTGCTTTTTAACTCATTTAAGAGCTTCTGCTTTAGCTACAACAGGACCACTTCTCTAAACCATTTTGAATGCGTTCCTGAAAATTTACTCATGGCACGGGATATTAAAATTCACCATATCAGTGAGAACAAATCTGTGTTTTCCTTCCTTCGGAGAAAAAAAGGCTAAGTATCAGTATCATTTAGGGAAGCCTCCTCAGTAAATCCCGAATTCCTCAACAGGTCACCTGGTTTTTGGTCTTCAAGTGCAAAGCTAAAGGAAACAGGACATTTAATTCTTACATAATGTAACAACATACTGTTAGCTCATGCCAGATTTACGTGTGATCATGATCAAAACAGAGCGCCACGGGGCAAAACCATACAGCAATAAAAACCTTCAGAAAATCCTCATTATCATTGATATTTTCTGAGAAATAACAACTAAACTTTCCTAAAACATGACCAAATTTCACAACTGGTCAAAATTGAAGTGGAATGCCTTTGCATTTTCATCTCAGCAATTAACAGCAGCGCAACACTAGAGCCATACAAATGCCCATACAGGGCGGGCATAACCCTAAATGCAAAGAAAGACAAAAAGTAACTGGCAACCACTCCTCACAGTCCAAAATCCGAAAGTATTTGACTTCATTAAAACCATATCCGGAAAAAAGGAATGATGATCTGGATTCTTTTTGTACCATCGGAATACGCTTTAATCTTCCTTCAAGCCACAATCAAACAAAGTAATAAATGAACACTACTCTATACATTAACATCTCAAAGACTTAAAGTAAAAATTGACTCTTAGTTGTTTTTCCTTCTTTTAAGTTTTAAGGCTACATTAAATCCACATCCACTCCGTCCTCCTCTATCAAGAAGCACATACACGCCTGCTAGAACACACACAGATGCTAAGAAAGCATCAAAGTTCAGAGTTTTTTTTTTTTTTTTTCTCAAATCCAATTAAACTACATCGACCTATAAACGCAAGTCAATTATCCCGCACAGGATCTTAACCTCTTAAGGTCTCAACCCAATTTATTTTTTTATATGTCACTGCATTAAACCAACCACCACACAAAAAATAAAACTAAAAACAGGAGAAGATAAAAATACAAATACAAATACATGTACATGTGTGCATACGGTAAGAAGCGGAGAGATACTAAAATAAAAAGGAATCACACATTACCGGTGATTGATGTACAATATCTTCGGAATTTTCAGCAGTCAAAGAAGATGCGTCCGTGTTCAACCGAGTCAAATCATTTGCGAGAAACTCTGTCATTGCAGAAGTCGCCGCCGGCCGAAAATTTTCTACTATTCACTGGCTTACAGAATGCGTATAAAACTTCTCAAAAAATCTCAAAATTAGCTGAAGAAATACAAAAAATGGAAAAGATCTTGCAAACACAAGGAGAGGAACAGGGGAGTATAGGTAGGGGGCCAGCAAAGGATCCACATGGAAACACTTTTCACACGTGTTTGATGTGCCACGTCAGAATGTCTGATAATATCTTGGCCCAACGTCAGCCAGATATTTTTAGGCTGATAAGGACTGGGTTGGGCCCCCATTTGGCCTTTTTGCCTATTCTATTTGAAAAAAGATAGTGTGATCCCCAACCCAAAAACAGGGGCGCCACTTGGCGCCTCCCTATTGGAGGGTGGGCTGTCCCGGATCAACCCAAAAACAGGGGCGCCCCTGTTTTTGGGTTGGGTCCCCAACCTTGTCACAGTAGCCTCTCTCTTAAATTATTATCGTCAATAACTTCATAGGTTTCAAATAAAGAATATATAAAATATATTTTGCCCCTATTTCATGGAATATATGGTTGAAAATGAGTTTGAAAAAAAAAATGCGTTTTAAGAAGTGGAGCCAAACAAGGGCTTTATTTGAAGTGAACGTGACCACTGCACTTGCGTCTTTCTTTTTTTTTTTTTTTTTTTTTTGATAGAAAATTTGTAAATTTGAATACAGTTCCGTAGGTAAATTCATCAAGTATTGTATCTCGTCCGAATTTTGGAAAATACCCTCATCTATATATAAAATAAACCTAATGGAAGTGTTTGGTTCAGTAAATTGACATTGTATCGATTGAATTCTTACACGTTGTTTGTAAATTATTAGCTTTTTTATGACTAAATGGTCCAAATATTTATGAAGTTGTTCTCTATAGGTGTAGGAAGCAGCTTAGATTGATATTTTCAAACAAGTTGGTACAATTATGTTGCCCTAACCTATTTCTATTTGTTGAATATTAGTGTCATTACTGGCTGTTTCTATTATAACTGAAGTAATATAAAGAAACAAAAAGAAACAGAGATATTTTAGTATCATTAATAATCCTTGAAATTAAAGTAAGGTTGCTTTTTCTTCTGTCATTCAAGGCTGGTATTTATTGTATGATCCGCTAGCTTTTGTGACCAACTCAGTTCTTAATAGGTAGAGAATAAAAGGTAAAATTGCAGCGGAGGTTTTCAACATTTGCGAATAATTGCCTAGAACAAAAATGTGACAACTCGAGAAGTATCATTTAGTTGAAGTAACACCGTAACAAAGTCAATGTGAAAGTGAGGTGAAGAAGTAGAAAATAATAACTTTGGCACAAAATTGAGAACATGTGGACTATTTGACTTAGGTGTTGGGAAATCAAACGAATCGAGGTAATATATATGACAAAATGTGAAGTATATGATCGCAAAAAAAAATATATAAAATAAAAAATAAAACAAAGAATTAATTGGTAGATGAGTTAAATATTTTATTCAATTGACTAACATGGAGAAAATAAATACAATAATTATGCATACACAATTATTCTATATTTCAATAATAAAAAACGTGCGCCACTCGGAGCATAGCTCAGTGGTGCAAAAGACAGGAGTGAGATAATCTCAGTTGAGGTGACAGTCGTAGTGTGAGGGTTCGATTCTTACCTCTAACAAGGTTTGGAATTTGTCTTTTTGTGGGCACCAGTATGACAGCTCTTGTATCCTGACTTGTTGAGGCACATCCTACGATTTACCTCCTCCACGATACTCGCGGGGCGGGGCGGGGCGAGGCAGGGTTCAACCTTTTTTAATAATACAAAATTTGTCAAAAGAATCTAATATTTATAGGGATACATACCAAACCCTAAAAATATCACAAAGATGGAAGCAAGATAAAAAAATCATGTGGAATAAAAAAAACAATATTTTTCCAATAAAAACACATGAAATAATGGAAATAAAATATTTTTCCAAAAAATGGAACCTAGTTTGGGTCGAAAAACCCAACATTAGGTGGCAACACTCTAGGTATTCCTCAACTATGCCATTCTTAATTAGGGGTGTCCAAAATATCCGAACCGAACCGAGCGGTTCTTCATAAGTTAAAGACCCGACTGGGTACCCGAATTGAGAACCGAAAGGTTTGGGTCGAGTCTCGGATCTAGACTAAGAACCGAAGAACCGAATGAGACTCGAAACTAAATAATTTTTTTATATTTTTTTATTGAATTAATTAAATTATTTTATTTTTTCTAAATAAATTAACAAATTAATTAAATAAATAAAAGCATTTCATAATTTTTTAACTCCTAAAACAGTTGAAACCTTAATTTGTACATAAAACTGGCTAAGAGAAGATTCTAGACTCTTGAAAGTTTCCCAAGATGGAATTTGCATTGAAAAAACAGAGTTCTATGAAGGCATTGAGACATGTAATAGATATATATTATGAGTGTGTTTGGTATAAATTTTAATCCAATTAAAATTGAAAATATAGCCGTTATTGGGTCCCACGCGTCTAACAAAAGTCAACAATAACGGCTAGTTTTTCAATTTTAATCTGATTTTAATCACTACCAAACACACTCTATATTTTTTTTTATCAAATCTTATTAGTTGAATATTTTTTAATTTATTTGTTTGTTAATTGTGCTTTTTCAATTCTTGTAGAGTTTTTTGCCATGGCAAGTCAAGTAGTAGCAGTTGGTATTTGTATGCATTGAATTAATGTTATTCGACAGCTAGTTATTTTTATATTTTTGAATTTGGCTACGTTAATTTGTAAAGGTTACAAATGAAATGTCATTAGTTATATTTATGTAGTGTTGCTGTAAATATTAAAAAAATTAATTATGGTACGGAACCGAACAGAATCGAACGGAACCGAACCCGAACGGTTCCATAATTATATTTGGACCCGACGGGTCCATTTATTAAATACCCGAAAATTCTGGAACCGAGCAGAATCGAACCGAACCGACCCACGGACACCCATATTCTTAATTGTATCAACTACAGGTTTGAACATGAAAGAAGATACAAAACAATGCTCAAAACCCTCGTGCTCACCAACCAACTTATCTTCATTTCCACTCAATAGTATTATTAGCCTATTGACAAAGGGAGGAACAACCGCACTATAACCATAGAATCAAACTCCTAAAATTTTTGTAGATTATGTCAAGTAGGGTTTGATCTTGACAACCGCACTACATCATTTTGTACAAGTAGATTAATCCAAGTCTCTATGCCAAAAACGTTGCAAAAGGGCAACAAAAAAAAAAAAAAAAAACTTCCGTGTCGTTCTTTTTCACACTAAGGAGGCTAAAAACTTTCAAAGAAATATTATTTCTTTCTTTCAACATAAGAGTCATAAATATCTCAATGTATATGAAGATATTCCCTAAATTAGTTTCTGTTAGGCCTATTTGATACACTCTAATTTCCATGAAACTTGGAATTTATTTTTCAAGTTCCAACTTTTTGGTGTTTGATAATCAAATTTTTTCTTAGAATTGATTTTCCACCCAACCCCCACGTGACCTTTTTTCCACTATTTCCTTGAATTTGTTTTCCCACCATTTTGGTGGGAAATGGTTTTCAATTTTTTTTTTTTTTTGGCAATTGAATTTTTTTTATCAATAATGATAAAAGAAAATTTCTCTTTAATGGACAATTTTCATGCAAAATAATACCAAACGAATGGTACTCCGTATGATATATTTTTTTTTTTTTTTTGCAATTGGAACAAATTCTAGACCTAATGGTAAAAAAAAAAATTTCACTTTCATGGACAATTTTCATAAAAAACAAAGTCAAACAGACACTAAACTTTCAACATTTTTCAGATGAAAAATTATATCAATCAAACACAATTAATTATAATTCCAAGTAAAATAATTTCTAGGCAACTCAATTCCCTGTAATTCATTTCCTTTCCATCCATTTTTCACATTTGCAATTAAACAGACCCTTAGAGATAAAAGAAAAAATCGGAACATGTCAAATATCATTTGTTCACAATCTAGATTCAACATGATGACATAGTAACTTACATTGGTCAGTCTCAAGTATTCTAGCTCCCTTACCATACAATATGGTGGATTTTTCAGAGAGATACAAGTGATGATATACTAGATTGAAATATAGATTATAGCCTTTATTTTCTCATGGCCATATGGGGATATTGGTGCATTAATTCAGAATATTTCACTTAGGCAAGAAGTAATCGTCACTTTTATAGCAACATGTGCATGCTTTAATAGCTTATGCAAGATCAATACCGTTATTAGCAAAGAGATATGAGCATGGACTTGATTGATCTACTTGAGAGAATAAATCCTCAATTTGTTCAAGTAAAGCACGAGTTCCTTGAGAGACGGTGAATGTTGAAAAAAGTTAATTTCGAGTCATCATTAATTGTTCTTGTGACTTTTTATAGGCACTCTACAATATTTTGGCGACTAAACTTGTGTCAAAGTGGTTTGTTACTTTTTTTTTTTTCTTTTTCTTTTTTTGATAAATATTTTTCTTAAAAATACAAAAATCAGGAAAACAGCTAGACTTTTTTTTTTGGTCTTTTTTAAATACGAATAAAAATCTATGCAAGATGTTGGAATTTTAATTTAAAATTTTTTTTACAATTTTTCTAAAGAGAAACTGAGCAACTAGCAACTAAAAATTAACAGTGTTTTTGGTTGTTTGTTTATTTTTTAATTAAGGGGCTAAACACTTAAATGATAATTAAGGTTCTAATAGAACAAAATTGACACCTGACCAAGAGTCAAACGTTAGCAATCCAATGTCTGAACCATTACTAAGTGTGCGCAATCCACCCACGGTAGAATCAGATAACCTTTCGCTGCATTGGAAAATTGAGGGCAGCAAGAGGCTCGGCTAAGCTGGATATTAGAGAATCCATGCTACTACAGAAATGAACATTATATGTATGTGTGTGTATATATATACACACTTTCATTTTTTGTCTCCATTTTGCCCGTTCGTTAGAGATTAAAATCGGATTAACATTGAAAACTAGTCATTATTGTTGACTTTTATTAAACGGGTGGGACCCAATAACGACCATATTTTCAATTTTAATTGAATTTTAATTCCTACCAAACGGGGCCTAACTAAAAGAGTAGAAACAGATTCTTGCCCGTTGAATTCCTTTCACTTGTTGTTTTTAAACCAAGAACAATAATGAAAGAATTACTCTAATTTAATTAACTGGTAAACATTTTCGACGATAGTGAAAAAATTATTTTTTTGTTTTTTGGATAATAAGCACATAACATCTTTATCTTTTAATATTATTTTGCAAAATATCACTTCCTTTCATTTTTTAAAAATGACAAGTGTCCACTCACTTTTACACTCCTCTCACATAGTGGATCCCGCGATTATTTTATTTATTGCAGGACCCACCCATGTTATGAGAGGAGTGTCAACAATGTTGTACACCACGGTGTACATGTAGCATCTCTCTTCATTTTATAGCATTTTCACTCTTAATTATACATTTGATTGCGCAAAACATCATTTCCGGATATTTCCTGTCAATTACTCTGTAAAGTGAACATCTGTAGCCAATTTTCTTTTTAAAATGAAAGGGTAATTTCATCTCACAAAATTTTGCCATTTCTTTGCGCCTTAAATAGGTTCTTCCACAATGGCTGGAAATAAAATCATATCAAACAAACGGATCAGCACAATCAAATCATGAAGACATGATGCATCCAAGATGGAGAAACAAACACAGACACTCTTACCACAATAAATTTAGACAGTACACATTTTGAACTCTCCAATCCCAATACTCTTTGTCCCAACTCCAAAGAACCCATAAGCAGCTTCCAAGAAAATTGTGATCCCAGTGGAAAATGCAACACATCATACATAGTTCGTTTCAAAATTATGTAAACTCTCATTTTTTTTTTTTTCTAGACTAAGATGCATAGACTGCAAATAGGTAGAAGGATAAGCTAACTCAAGAAAATTGAGGGAATAAACTGTGACATAAATTATAGGGAATTCACACCGTGATTGAGGGAATGCACACTATATCGTAAATGGGTGGGTTGTCGTCGGGGTCTATCAAAAATGGAGGAAACATTTTGTGCTTAAAAAAAGAGAAAAAAAGGTAATTAACACGTAATGTCCTCACCTTATTTCTTTCGATACTTGTCACGATTGTAATCTTCCTATTGCTTGTAGAATGATCTAATGAGCATCAGTGTCATCTTATGTTAAAGTCCATTGATAGACAACAAAATTTAATTCAAATAATTAAAGTCTAACATAAGTTTATTCATCAATGAATTGATATGTCGTGTTTATTTGTGCTTAACATGAAAATACTCATTAGATCATTCATCTTCTAAAGATTTTGTTAATTCGAACGATTTGAATAGATTTTCATAAATTTTGAGTCTATAAATACGACCACTAAGTCGAGTAGAAATAAATTCTAGTCCGACCCTTCAGAGAATCCATAAATATAGATCAAGATCATTCATCTTCATTAGCCTCGTTTTCTCTGTTTTAGAGATTCAAACTTCTTTTTGAGACGTCGAAAAGTAATAAAATTTGACATAAATTAACGTAAAATCGGTCATAATTGTCTTCTTCATCACTAACCCTCAATGCTCAATGCCATCCTTTGCTTTTGGGCAGATGTTGGAAGCTTCACATCAGTTGCCAATCCAATAGCTTCAAGGAACCTTATAACGTACCAACTCATATCAATTTGCCACCATTCTAGCCCATGTCTAGCTGAATATTCAAAGGCGTGGTGGTTATTATGCCAACCCTCTCCAAATGTAAGTACAGCCACCAACCTGCCAAATATTCGAAATTTCGAGTTTTACGATGGGTCGATCAAGTACACACATAAGATGTATGTATGCATACATTTTATAGAATTCAACACTCATTTCTACTTGCTTCTGTGTGATAAATTGAAAGTTATGCCCCATATATCTATGCTACGCCTCTGTTCCACATTATTTCTACAAGAATGCATTTTTTTGTTTCATGTGATGAGAAATATGTGATTGAAAAAAAAAAAAAATTATTGATGTGATGGAAAATATTATTTTATTAAAGAATATGTGGTTGAAAATGAATAGAAGAATGAAAATGAAAAAATAATGTTACATTCCGAAAGAAGTACTAATTAGTTTAATTTATAAAAGATGCAGAAAAAAATAAAAATTAAATCATAATTTAGCACTGATTTGCTTGAAAAATTACCAATTATTTTTGGATAAATCACCAGTATTCCATGCCTGCTTTCCCCAAACATGGCAAGCTGAATTCACTAGCCAAGTAATATGGTAAATCCACACCAATCTCACACCCTGCATCGCCATATACATGTTAATAACATATTCAATAAGTAAATTAACTCGAGAAAGCATTAATCAGTCCATCCTGAATTATTTAAAAATAAAATACGGGTTATAGTCCTGTACAGTGATGTTACTTATTGGCACAGTCAAATCATGTATTTTTTGTACGGCTTGTGTACGGAGATATATGACATAGAATATATAAAAAATATCAATTTTTTTATTTTGTGGGTACATCACACACTTAGATCATGTTCGCTAGGGATTAAAATCTAATTAAAAATGAAAATATGATCGTTATTGGGTCCTACTCATCTAATAAAAGTCAACAATAACGATTAATTTTTCAATTTTAATCCATACGGAACGAACCCTTAAATACTTAAACCACAAAGAATAATATCTGCACTTACCATTCCCCAAATAAAGTATGGGAGTCCTCCCAATGCATATAATAGTGCTCCAAGTGCAACTTGATGGATGATAAAAGTACTTTGAAGAAATTTATAGAAGGGTTGCTTTTCTAGATCTCCAACATTGTTGGGTTCTCCACACTGCAAATCCCAAACGGTAACTAATATTATAAGAAAGCAGCCACCACTACAAATTAAATTTTATTTCTAAATAAATTTAAAGTCAATTACATATATTTTTTATTTAAATTTGAAAAACACAAAGTTCGACCCCAATAATATCTAGAGGGGGGTGAATAGGTATTTAATGCGCAATTAAAAACGATCACGAATTTAACAATAACAAGTCGCTTTTAATTCTCATCTAGATAGTTAATCACGCAAGTCCAATTATCCTATGTTGAATTACCGCAGTTTGCATATCATAAACAATAAAAATAAAGCAGTAAAAAATACAAGAATTGTTCACGGAGAAAAACCCAACTGGGAAAAACTCCGGGCACTTTGCTAGTCAATCCACTATAAACGATTCTGTACTTACAGTCTACCAGACTAGATGCTGACATGAACTATCTGATCTCCCGACTGTTCTGTGCTCTTCTGCACCAATTTCAATTGCAATAATTAACGCTATCCTACAGCAGTCATTAGCTTGATAGAATCGTCTATCTCCTATGGATCACGAAGAACACCATGTTCTTCATAGATTGGAACTCCAGTCGTTTTCCTCAATCTTCAGCACCTCTAATAAATATGTAGGAAGTTTGGTTTTTGGTATTTGGATATTGAATCTGATATTTTTTTGACCAAAAAACTCACACAAGATGAATATTGAATGATAGAATGAATATATCTCTCACAGATGAAGCTATCTCAATTAACAACCTTAAAAAAACGTTCTGTACGTGTTCTGGTATATATAAATAGGTCAAGAAATCAATGGGCTAGGAAAAAGCCTTTAAAACCCGAAAATAAAATTTCTCGTATAAAGCTGTCGCTAGAGTGAAGAGTCAGCGACAGGGTGTCGCTTGAGCGAAGGAGGGGCGAATGTCTAGCGACGATGTTCTTGCTTTTGTAGCTCGAGCCAACCCTTGGCGACAATCCAACGAAAATTCGCGCCGTTTTCTTTCTCGTTCCAAACTCGAAATCTTAGACCTATTTAACTAACTTTTAAACAAATTGCACATTACTCCTTGAACTTTTACAACCTATCAATTTAAGTCATTTTGTTCATAGAATTTGCCAATTACAAAATCAACTAAAACCTAACAAAATTGATTTGAAAACAATGATGAAAAAATTGTATAGTTTCACTGTGTTTATTATAACAAAAATCGTCCTACTTGTAGGTTATTTCAATTACGAGTATAGAAGATTATACCAAAAAAATTTATATTAGAATAGTTACACAATCTTCAAATAACCATGGAAATATAGATTTGGTTTACTTAGAGGAGAACACGAGGCCACATATTTCTTCGTCCATCAGAATTAGGGATGGCAAAAAAGCTCGGCGGCTCGCACGGCTCGGGCTCGGTTCCACCGAGCCGGCCCGGCCCGTGTGGCTCGGGTCGGCCCGCGAAAAAAAACCAAAAAAAAAAATCAAAATTTGCTAACTTATTCCTCTCATCATGAAACTAATAACTACTTATAAGTGACAAATTTATCTCATAATGTATCACATAGATTATTTTGAAAAATGGGTAATATTTGTTTGTTTAATATTTATTGTATTATTATTTTATTACTGTTTTCATTTTTCTAAAACTTTAAGTACCTAAATACTTAAAGTAAACATTTTCTCATTTACACAAATGTTTATTATTCTATATTAAGTGAAATTATTAGTGATATATATTGCTTAATTACATTTAAAAATTTAGCAAATTTCATCAATAGTTACTAAAATTTGTAAGAAAATTTAAATCGATCATTAAAAAGATTTCTTACTTTGTTATAATGGATAGTTACTCATTTATAAATCTAACATGTTATCCGACATAAGCCTATAAGGTGCCACAAAAAAAAAATCGAGCTGTCTCGGGCTCGGCTCGGCCCGCTAAGGCTTGGGTCAAAAGCTCGGGCCAAGCCTCATTTTTTTTGGCCGGGCTCAGCTCGGCTTGGGCCCAAAAAAGCTCGGTCCAAAAAACCTCGGACTTGGCTCGAGCTTTTTTTTTCGGCTAGGGCTCGGGCTCGACTCGTTGACATCCCTAATCAGAATATAGAAATCTTTAAAAGTTTTTAAAAGTTTAGATTGAATACGCTCATTTAAAGATGTGTTTGGTACATACATTGTATGGAGATTGAAAATGACTTCCACACAACTTTTCTATCAAACACAGAAGCAAAAACAAAAATCGAATCCTAGATGCATTGAATTGAATTATCATAGATGTGACAATGTTTGCAGTCATGCATAGTACACAAATAGATTTACACATGAACCCACTTGGGATGATGGAAAAAAAAAGTTGAATAATTCTATTCGTACATAATCATTTATCGATTTTTTTTACTGAATTGACAAGTGGCGGCTCCCTATTGGGGGGCGTCCGTGGGCCAGGACGCCCCCCAATAGAGGGCCGCCACTGTCAATTCGGTATATGATTATGTACACGTAGCGCGATCGAAAAAAGTTACGCCCACTGAACTTTGTTCATTAATTAACAATCATTTTCTTCTCTTTTCCTTAATTTATTTCTATTTTAAGATTAAACTTCAATTTCAACTATGCATTCCATGGATTGATGAATTTATCAACTTTTGACCACATAATACATCATTTTTATCAACATCTTTGTCACACGGGCTCTTAAAACGTTAAACAACATAGGAATCTAGACTAGACATACGAAAATTATTACAAATAATCTTGTAATTTTTGAAGCAATCTACCTACCTACCTACCTAGGATGTGAATAGAATTTAGATGGATAATTTCAGGGTGGATATTATTAAGCCCCCATTTGACACCCATTAATTTCTATTTCTCTTTTTCATTTTCATTCGTATTCTTCATTTCAACCACACATTCTCCAAATAAAATAATATTACACACAAATTTAAAAAAAAAATTCATCACTTTTCCATTACACATTCTCACATCAATCACTATTATCCTCAAAATGGGTTTCAAACGGGGGCTACGTGAATTAACGGCATTTACAATTGTTTGAACCAATTTGGAGTTACTTTTACCCTAAGCTCTTGTTTGGGCTCCATTAAATGATATTTTGGGATAAAATGTGTTCTGAAATAGTGACTTTTTGGAGAATATGTGATTAAAAAATAAGAAAAATTTTTGATTTACATATAACATTATTTTATGAGAGAATGTGTGATTACAAACAAGTTTTTAAAAAATAGAGCCCAACTAGGGGCTAAATTGGTGCAATTTTCACACAATTTGAGGTGACATCTCCAAATGGTTATACCAAATGAATAATATTTTCTTTATTTCCTTATTATATATTTTTTAAAAATTAATTTATTTAAAAAAATATTTAATTGAAAATTATATTATTTCTAAAATTATTAAACTAAAATTTATATTTAATGAAGTAAAATTGTATTTATTAACAAATTAAGAAAAAAAAAACACTAAAAATGATTAGAATTTACAAATAAATGTTAGTTAGAAATCATAATCTCATTAAAATAAATATAATATATTTAAATCATTAAATATCAAAAGGATAGAGAGAAAAAAAAAAAGATATAGAATGAATTACAATTTGTTGAAATATAAACAGGAGTAGGGATGGCAACGGGGCGGGCTCGCCTCGTCCCGTTACCCGTTTAAGGCACGGCGGGACGGGGCGAGGCGAGGCCCTTGCCCCATTTACTATCCCGTTTAATTTTTTTAATTTTTTAATAATTTATTTTATTGTCATCATTCATTAGATTGAGACAAATAATTTTAGTTATCATTTTTTTATTAGAATTAATGAAATTTCGTGAAATTTTTCATTTAACGTATTGAATTCTAAAAAGAAAATTAAACAGGGCTAGGAACCCGTTATCCTGTCCCCGCCTCTGGGCAAAATTTCTCGTCCCGTCTCCAAATCGAATACCCAATTAAGTGGGTAATACTTGCTCCGTTCGCGGCGAGGCCTGTGGGTTTTGAGTTTGTCGAATTTTTTTGTCATCTCTAAACTGGAGGGTAAAATGGAAGAATGAATTACACCAAAAGAACATTGCTAAATTGGTGTGGTAATTTGGTGTGAATTTGATGTGCCATTGGAGGGAAATCTTACATCAAAATTGGTAAGTTTATAGCAATTTGGTGTACTTAGTGATGGCAAGTGGCTTGCCGGCTCGGCTCGTGGCTCGATGGAATCAAGTTGAGGCTTAGGCCGAGCCCCATGTTGGGGTGTCGACTCGAACTTAGGCCAGCCCGTACGAGCCGAGCTCATTAATAAAAAAATCGAAAACGGCATGAAGAGAGGGAAAAAAATTTTGTTTAAAAAAAATGTACACGAAATATTTTATTCGTATACAATTTTAACTCCGTATACGATGATTGTAGTCTGTCCCAAATCCGGATAAAAGAGGGTTTTAACTTTTATTTAATTTATAATATGTCAAATTGTACAAATTTTAAATTATTTAAGAAAACAATTTAGATTTGACACAAAAAAAAAAAAAAAAAACCCGAGCCTGCTCGGTTCGGGCCCAATCGGCACGCTAAGGCTCAAGCTGGAATTTCTTGGCCGAGCTTTTGCTCTGCTCTGCTCGAGGACAAGAAAAATTCGAACCTTTTTGGCTCGAACCGAGCCCGAGCTTCGGCTCGACTCGACGACATGATTAGGTGAACTATTGGAGTCTAGAGATACCCTAACGCGTAATATCTAATACAATGTCATAATAGAAAATATACAACTACTTGAAAATAAAAATTTACAACACTATTTATAACTACGCTTATAAAAAGTTTAGTTATTTTTAAGTAACTGATTTTTTCTAGAAACATGTACAGATAATTTAAGTTTTTCTTTTTTCCTTTTTAAGTAAAAATTATTTTTTTTGAAAGTAGTTTATTTTAAGTTTTTTTACTTTCTTTTTCATGTTCTTACATTAAAAACATGAAAAGAAGAGGAAATCAAATAAAAGCCATTTGGATGGTTGAAGGTTGAAGAACATGATCAATGGACAGCTTCTCTTTGAAGCTAGACCTTTTTTGTTGACATTTTCATGTAAAAGTAGCCATTTCTGCCAAAAAAAAAAAAAAAAAAAATGAAGAAAAAAATTTCATTCATTTCAATTTCACTATAAAACTAACTATTTTTGATCTCCCGTTCTTGTGAACCGTTATGCTAAAATCACATCAAATCATAAAATAATTGTAAAGATTACCTTTTCAACAATAGATTTGGTGTCGAAGACCCAATTTATGTGACTAAACCAAAATCCTCCAATAGGGCTATGTGGGTCTTGATCAGAATCACAAAACTGATGATGGTACCGATGCGTGCTCACCCAAAAAATTGGATCCCTCTAAAAAAGTCAAGATTAGAATTTTCACATAGGAATATAGTCCATGTAGCTAAAAATCATATTAATTAAATTTTGTTAAAAATTGATGAAATGTGTAATTAAAAAGTTATAATAAAAATTTGTGCCCTCTAAAATATATAATTAAAATTGATTATTAACTTTATTTTAGATTTTTATAAACTTTTTAGCTACACCAAACAGGTACACATTCTGTAATGATAATCTTAATCCGCGTGTTAAATAATGTTACTCGATGAATGACTCTTCAAAAAACATTTTTTTTTTCCTTTCAAATTATTCATTCTATAACTTTTCAACCTCGCGTTTCATCAATTTTATCAAAATCTGATTTTAATCTCAACAAAACATGGGCCGATTTTAGTTTAGATACTTCACCTTCACCGTCTGGTTAACATAATAATATTGCCGATTGAATGAAAAAAAGAAAAAAAAAGAAGATGATCTGTAATTTTGTATGACAAAAATGATATTGTGGCTTAAAAGTCTGTGGATGCATTAGTTTTGTTATCCAAATTGCCAGAAATGCTCATTCCTCAAATTTGAACGACAAAACCAATGCCTTAATGGACTTTTTAACCGAAGATCAACTGACCTGAGCGGCAAGAACACCACAATATGCGAAAAAATACTCAAGCCATTTAGGAATCTTGAAACTCCTGTGAGAAAGATGCCTGTGATAAGAAAGAGTTATACCGAAAAGGCCAGTGACTATATATAATGAAAATGCTACCCAGAAAGCACCCCAGTTGAATGTAAAGGGAGCAAAAAGGCACAGCAAATGTGCAGAAACAATCCAACCTAGGGAGAACACATCCCAAGAATTCCACTTTCTGCCCCATAACACATCCCTTCTCTTCACCACCACATCAGAAAGAAAAATCTTTCCAATGTTTGGATCTGTTTCACTCTCTGGTAATCCGTCCATAATTGGCATTTTCGTTGTGTCTTTTCCAACTTGTTGACACATGACTTTTCTATAATTTAGTGAATTATGTGGTAACCTAATATTTCTACCATAAATTACTGATTCATGATGCTTATGTGTAATAGTGGGAAAAAGGGTTTTTGCTGGTTCAGGTTTTGGGAGGTGAAGGCGGCCTGAAAATGGGAGCGACGGTAGTGCTAGCAGCGCCATTTTCTTGGCTGAAGCTTGTTGTATAGTTTAGTTTATGGGTTGTTAGGTTTATATAAAATATTTAGGTCCTGTTTGGTGGATATTAAAATTAAATCCCTGTTTCACAATCATTAAAAAGAGTTTTTAAGAGAAAATGAGTTTTTGAATAATGAGTTTGTTTTTTTTTTTTTTTTGTTTGTGGGAAACTGTGTATTTACAATGTAGGAAAAAATTTGAATTTATGTGTAAGATATTTTATTGTGAGAAAGTGTGGTCAAAATGTAGGAATTTCATTGATTTATTTGTAGAATATTTTATTGTGAGAGAGTAGTTGAAAAAAAGTTTGAAAAAAAAAAGTTATTTTAATGATTGTCAAATAGGGATTAAATTTTTAGTAATTTTTTTTTATAAAAGTTGATGAAATATATAATTAACATTAATTATTAACTTTGATTTAAATTTAAATTTTGATTTTAATCATACGAATTCTAAATTTTTTGTTAAGAATTCACGATACATATGTTTGACGGAAAAGCACGTGCATGGCTTCTTTAAGGGGTTGTATTGAAATTTTCAAAAGTGTTGGAAATTGGTTTTGAAGGATTGAAATTTGGTTAAGTGAAAACCTGGAACTTGGAAAAAGTGACTTTCGTGTCAATTTCGACCAAATATTCGGACTTGATTCGAAGGTCAAATTACAAATGTAAATAGACCAACTTGTTCGACTCGTCGAGTAGATCGTCGTGCTATATTTGGAATCTCAAAACCAATTCCGGATGAATGAGAAATTACGGTCCCAAGTTGGGAAGAGAAATAGAGGAAGCCGTCTGAAAAATTGACCAAGGCTATTGCTAACTTATGGATGCACTGTCCGAAAAAGTCTCTGTTTTTATCACTCGAGCTAAGCAACAGGCTAGCGGCTAGCGACAAGTGAATGATGCGACATTTGACAAGAGTTGTTGAGTCTGTGCGCACGATATTTCATTCACAACCCCTCATTCTATAGGACCCTAGGTACGTCACAATCTTCACACCAATTATATGCAATCATATAGCATTCATTTTCTCTTCTTTCTTAACCAAAATTCTTGCATGCTTAAATTCTGATGTCTTCACTTTGCATTCCAGAGTTCGTAAATCAAATTCTAGTTCGCCGTTTCTTGTGTGTTGTAGTGTTACTCACACAAGAAGATAGTCGTTGTATTTTGAGAGTTGATTGCCATAAACCGTAGGCACTATTGCGGGGCAAATTCGATTTAAGGACAAAATGTTCAACACTTACCTCGACTTTGATATTGTTGCTGCTATACTGCATATTTTGAGGATTTAATTGGAGTCTATTTCCTATCGTTACTCTGCCGAAATTTCTACAAAATTTTAAAGGTATTTCCCGAAGTTGTTTGTCACTCCATACACGATGTTTTCCAACAGATGATAGTACTAGTAGGGTCAAGATCCATGCATATTGTCTCTCTTTTTTTCTTTTTTTTTTCGAAAAAAGCCTAGGACAAACAGTTATCATGTTATTTTTCAAAGTGGAGGACAAACACATTGGACCACATAAATAAAATCTTTGAAATTGTAAATTTATATGTTGCACCTTTAGTTTATACTTTTTATTTCTTATATAATTTCTATTTGATTTTTATTTTTTGACTTTTGTTGGTAATAGCTTTTAAATTGGAGTAGCTCTCTGTTAGAATCATACAACTATAAGTTAAATTAAATATTACCACTACGAGAGAACCAAAAATGCATATTTAGTAGGGGTGAACAAAAAGCAGCGAAATCTCGAGATCGAATTGAAATTTTTTTATTTTTTATTTTTTAAATCGTTGGTTTAGGTTCACATGGACCCGTCGATTTTGAACAACAAAATCATAAAGCATTGCATTTTTACTATACATTATATGTAACGATCGGGATCCTTCTTTTTGAGATGTTGTCCTAGCCATAACATCCATTTTCAAAGAATCCATGTCCGTCTTGACTTATCACTATTTTATATCGTGTTCCCTTCCCCGCCATTTGAATTGAAGACCTCCATTAAGAGATGCCTAAATCGAATTCAACATGTATACATTGGTACACGTTTATAAAATGTAACTATAACGTTTTATGTTTAGAAAGTTCGAATTTAACGTTTGAATTGAGATTTTAGGACCAAAATATTCATGATTTAACTTTTTTGAAAGGTGTTAATTTTTATATCGCTATGCAAATGGTGATTCGTAAATGGGTCAAAAACTGACCAAGTCGAATCACGTACACCTTATTATATAGTAGATGTTAGGCATCATGTACCCAAAGTTATAATTGATTTCAAAAATTTAAAAGATGTATAAAAACAGGACATGTTATGTGACGTGACCTAAAATATTAATATCAAATACGTGTTGAATACAAGTGCCCGTGTATTATATATTACGTATATGAATTGTGTTGTCAAGAGTTGGCATAAAAACAGGACACTTTATGTAACCAGTTGTTTTCGCGCATTTTAGTGTGTCAACACCAGTCCTAAAATATCAATATTCAATACGTGTTGAACATGAATAACACCACACTAGTACACAAGGGCCCCTGTATTATCTATATTAGGCATATGAATTGATTGTCAAGAGTTGATGGTATAGATAGTTCAACCTATAACGGAACAGGAAAATGACACCCATTGAATCTTGTGGCTAATGGAGACTCCAAACAGTGGAGTACACAGATACTTTAAGGGGTGGGGGCGAAGATACTTTCGGCTTCACACTGAACTGACATAAAAACCAAAAAGAAACTGAGATATTTTGGGGGAGATTATTCAAACTAGCATGTTGACTTAGTCTATTTGGGATTTTCGTAGAAAAGTCTATTTTACCCTTAATGAAATAGGTTTCTTTATTGCAAGACATATCCTTCTATTTTAAAGTAAGTTTCGGATTTGTTCTGTATTTCTTATATTTTGATTTTTAAAGTATAAATCCATTCTTTGATCTAATATATTAGAATAATCTGCTATTTTTTGTTCACATTCTTCTATAAGTTTTTTAATATATTCTTCAGTTATTTCATCTGTATTTTCTAATTGGGATTTAATATTTTCTACTTTTTCAAATATTCTTTTTAACAAATCGTCTAATCCTTTAACTGTATATCCTGGCATGACTGGATATTATATAATCTTAGTATTATAAATATCATGGTAGACAGTAATCCAAACATCATGAATAATCACAAACATTTATAATCCCTGCGATTCTCTAAGATCTTAAGAAATTCTTTCAAAATTTAACAAGAAATAGTAGTTCTATCTTAATTTTAATCTGGCTCTTTATTCTTAGAATCGAGTGACCTTCAGGCTCTGAATGTGCAAATTGTTTCCTTCAACGGCCTCCTGCCTTAACGGAATCCTTGCTATTCAGCTTCTTGCCTTCACTGTATCGTTTCTAAGGACAAATCCCTAGACTTGGATTAAAGAAAAACTGTTTTTGTGGTTAAAATAATAAAGAAATTTCTTATTGGATCTATCAAGAATCTATGGGAATGAAAATTTAGAAACTCATTCTTCTATGTAAGAAATGGATTATTTATTGATATTCTGAAATTGGTACAAAAATTATATCAAAAGACAGAAGTGTTTTTGCAATTTCTAAGGCTCAAGTGTTTTTTCTCAACTCATCCCTCATCTATCTTAGCCCAAAGGCTTCTATTTATACTACTACATGAGGCTCGATTATTGGCCTCTTACATCATCCATTATCTCATACTCCACTAATGGAGTTCTATTATTACAACAGTTTCCCACTACATAATTGTAGCTCTATTATTTTTTCCAGCTGTCCTCATTTCTTTCACATCTTCTTTTCCTCTATTGTCTTCATATAGAGTTTGTCAAGATTCTTCATAGTGGCGGGGCCTCTTTTCATTTGGATAGCATGTGGGACACTCCCTCAACTGGCATGATTCTTGTATGGTTGATGGACTTCCATGGATTTGATGGATATCAAACTTTTGGATATATTCTTTTAAAATTGTAGACTTATCCTTTCCATTATTTGTCATAAGTGTCCATCCTTCATATTGGCATAAGCATTGAAATTTTTTATCGTATAAATTTTTTGCCATGTTGTAGAGGACTTTCATCCCTAAGACTCTTCGGGATTTCATCCATGATCTGTTAATGTTTGGCAATGGCTTTCTATTTTGGCCTACTTCAATTTGGAAATTTCGGCCTACATATCCGACTGTAATGATATGTTCTGCAGGATAATATATCCTTCCATCAATTTCTGGACTGATTGAGTAAAATTTAAGATATATTGGTCTTCCTTTGGCGAATTTTGAAACTTCTCCTCGGAAGATATCATCAAATTTCTCAATTTCTTTTAAATTTTTTCCTGGATAAATTAAATCCAAGAATCCATAGTCTGCCGCCATTTTAACCATGTTAGGGTCTCCATCATTTGTAATGATCATCCTTGGGTAAACATGTTCTCCTGAGGAGATGAAATATGATTCATTATCTTGTAGTTCATAGACAAGTTTTGCAAAAACTTTATATTCTTCTTCTCTTTGTGTTAAAGGGGTTTCATCATCTTCATCTGCTCTGATTTTGATCACCCTTGTATGTTTATCATCATTTTTTATTGTCACCTTTTGGGGACTTTCCATGATTGTATCTCTTTTTATTTGGCTGGGTCCACCGCTGCTTCCACTTGGTGTACCTGTTTGTATTCCCTGTTTGGTATTTTGAGATTGTGCTAAAGCATCAACCCCTGTATTTTTGGTATTCGTAGACTCTAATTGTGCTTCAAGAGCATCAATTCGGTCTTTTAATTCATTGGTAACTTTGGTATGGGACGTACTGATCTCAAGTAATAATTTGACATTATAACTTAAGGTTTCAGCTAATGCCTCCATTCCAATTTTTATATCATCAGCTTCATCTTTGGCATATGCTGCCGCAGATTTTATTTCTGATATCTCCTGCTTGAATTTATCCATCTCCAAACTCGATATTCTTGCTTAAAAAATCAGCAAGATAATTGTTTATACCTTTAATATGAATAATATCGAAATTATAAAATGACAAATATGCTTGCCATCTGTGCAATCTCCTATATTGAGGCTCCATTGGCAACTTATTTTTAATTAATCCTGTAACATTAGAATTGTCAG
The DNA here is from genome assembly GCA_019097785.1 of Fraxinus excelsior. Taxonomy (NCBI): domain Eukaryota; kingdom Viridiplantae; phylum Streptophyta; class Magnoliopsida; order Lamiales; family Oleaceae; genus Fraxinus; species Fraxinus excelsior. The sequence goes on along the minus strand of CM032643.1, from coordinate 21,474,837 downwards.
TTTCAACAATAAACTTTTTAGATAAAAGGAATAATGAAAACTTTTTTATTCCTATAATAATTGCTAACAATTCTTTTTCATGAGTGGTATAATTTATTTCTGCTTGGTTAAAAGTTCCACTTGAATACCTGCAGATTTCATTTAAATCTGTTTTTAATATGGCTGCCCAATATTTATCAGAAGCATCTGTATTAACAACCAAATTATCCTTTTCATCTGGCAATCTTAATTTTGGTAAATTTTTGTATTCTTCTTTTAATAATTTAACAGATTCTGTATGTTATTCACTCCATCCTTTAGTATTTGTTTTTATAAGTAAGACTTGTATTTTATGTCTCTTTTTTGAAAGATTTTCAATAAATCCTTCTGCATAATTTAAACATCCTAAGAATTTTTGTATTTGTTCTTTTGATTCTAATTTATTTGGAAAACTTTCTATCTTTTTGGATATATGAGTTTGTAATTTTATTCCTTTTTTATCTATTGATAATCCAAGAAAGTCAATTTCTTGTTTTTCTATTATAGCTTTCTTTTTTGAAAGGACAATTCCTTCCTTTTTACATTCATTTATGAATTGTATTAAATGGTTTCTATGTTCTTTTTTAGTATTAGAACATATTAATATATCATCTACATATACTATTAAAAATTCATCAAATTTTCTAAATATATTATCCATTTTTCTCTGATATATTTGTGGTGCATTTTTCAAACCAAAAGGCATTACTAACCATTCATATTTACCTTGAGGTGTACTAAATGCAGTATATTGTATACTATCATCTTCCATTTTAACTTGCCAAAAGCCTGATTTACAATCAAACTTGGAATAATATTGTTTTCCTTTTGCAAGGTTTATTAGGACTTCTTTATTTGGTAAAAAATATCCATCAAATTTAGTATATTTGTTTAATTCTTTATAATTGATTACCATTCTAGCTTTTCCTCTAACTTGCTCAGAATGTTTCATGACCATAAAGGCTGGACTACTATGGGGTCCATTACTTGGTCTAATAAGTTTTTGTTCTAGTAATTCTTTTATTTGGATTTTGAATTCTTGTGTATCTTGTATAGTATACATCATTGGTCTGACTCTAATTATAACATTTTCTGTTAGTTCTATTTTAGCTTTAGGATGTTATGGTTTCCAAAATAATAATGGATTTTCTCCACATGTCTTTTCTAATTGTTCTATAATTTTTCCTATACTTATTTCTATTTCTACTTTTAAAATTTTTGTATTTATGTCTTTATTTATTATTGGTTTTTTCTCCCATTTATCACCACGCTGGGTTGGCTGAACTCTATAGGGTCTAAATTCCCTTGGAATTTTTAATAAGTGTGCACATGGTGCTTGTAACATTATCATATAATTATTTTGTTTATAATATTGAAATTGTTGGATAAAGTCATTTCCTAATAGTATATCACAATCTAATTTATTGTAACTATATATTTTGTTTATTATTACTTGTTTGCTTCCAAGTATTATACTGACTTTATCAGCACTATTAATTATTTGTGTACTTTCTCCCGTTACTCCTGTTATTTTTATTTTACTATTTTCATTCCACGATTTTATTAAGAAGTTTTTAAATATTGTTATATCACTTCATGTATCTATCAAGGCACATGTTGTTATGTTTGTTTCTACTATAGTAACTTGTATATATACGGCTAAGGGAAAACTTATTTGATTATTCATTTATCTTTTCTCACATAATATAGTTTGATCATTATGTGTTATATATAATCCTTCTCTTTTTATACTATAGTCTTTTAATCCATTTAGAAAACTTATTCCTAATAATATATGAGGATCTGTATTCATACTATTATCCATGTAACATGGTACTACCATTTTTATCCTCCTATTTTTATTGGTACTTTGACTTCTAATTCTGTAGTATGTATTTGTCCATCAAAATTTACATATCTATATGATTCAATCTTATGAGTCATCAATCCTTTATTTCTAATTGAAGCTATATGGCATTCACTTGCTCCTGTATCAATTAGTATATTTGGTCCTTCAATATATTCTCTTCCATTATAATATTCTCCTTCTATTTTCATGTTTCCAGCATTTCTATGAAGTTTGATTTCTTTTATATTACTAGTTCCTTCTAAATGTTTTTTAGGTAATTTAAGACTTGTTGACCTCTTAATTAATCTTCCATCTCTAAACATTATTTTATCAGAATAATCATCTTCTTTATCTTCTGCTATCTCAAGTTTATCCTTGAGTATACTAAATTCATATTCTTTAGGAATTAAACTTATTTGTTTGCTTGGTTCTATTATTTTACTAATATCCTTACATTCCTTGTGAACTTCTATGTATGATTTTTTAGAGTATATATTTCCATAGTTGGAGTTAGTAAATGTGTACAAAGCTCTATATTCTATAGTCATAATCTTGTCTCCTGGTTCCATTATATCATTTCTATGTAACTTAAAATGTAGTCCTAAGACTTCATTGAAGTTCTTATCTGTAATTGAGACACAATATTTTGGGTAACAAGTAAATATTAATTTTTGGTATGCCAAGTTTCCTTCTATAGTTCCTAAATGACTATCTTTTAAATTTATTATTCTTCCATCATGTAAACTTACGGTTAAAGGTGAATCTATTCCTTCTCTAAATAAGGATTTAAACATTATTTGTATTCCTGCTAAATAGACATATTGAATTTTTTCTCCTTGTTTTTTACTAATCTTTGTTAATAATTCTTCTACTGTATTTCTTGTTAAAAGATTCAATTTATGTGTTCCTTGAGTTGTTCTAACATTTATAGCTTTTTCAATTTTATGATATTCATTTATTGCTATTCTTTCTCTTTTCCATATTCTATCTAAGGCTTCCCATTTTCCTATTTTTAAATCTAAAGATAATTTTCTCATTTTCTTGAATTTGTTATTATCAAATGTTACTTTTAATCCATAACCTTCTATTCTTATATTTTCTTGTTCAATATGTTTTTTCCCTATTCTAGACATTTCTTTTTCTACAAGTTTTTTGTCTATTATCTTTTCTTTTCCTTTATTATTTTCTTTTATTTTTCTTACTTCAATTTTTAGAATATTAATATCATTTCTTACTTCTTTTATTTCATTATTTATGTTTTGAACATCATCTATTAATATTTTTATTAGTGTTTTTAATTCTTCTATATACTCACCAATTGACATTTATCTTTTCTTTGATTGACATAAGTAATATGTTCTACATTCAGTATCTTTACAATCTTTTATTACTTTATCACATTTTTGTTTTACATAATTATTATTTGTTAATTCTTTCATTTTTTCGTAATAACTTGCTCTTATTTTATATCTTTCTTGTTTTAATTTTAATATTTGTTTTTGTTGTGAGTTTGTTATATTTCCAGGTTTCAAAAGTTCATCTTGTATTTGTAGATTTATTTCTCTTATTCTTACTAATTTTTTATCTAGAATTTCTTTTATTTCCATTAATTCCATTAATAGTTTTTACAAATTATCTGATTCATATTTTTCTTTGTAATATAAATTGATTTCTTCTTTCTCAAAAGTTTCTATTATTTTCTCATATATATATCCTTCTTTTATTGATTCTATAATTAGTTTGTGTAATATTTGTGCTTTGATTTCCATAGGTAATTTTCTAATTATTCTTAATGTTATTATTTTTAACTTATCGGGTATAGGTTTTAAAAATATATAACTTCCTTTTTCTGTTTCTAATTTATAATAATTATCTATTTTTATAATTCTATTACTCATAATCTTTACAATATAACATAATTTCTTCTTTTTCAAGTTCAATAATAATTTTTTCATATATATATTCATCTTTTAATGTTCCTATTATAAGGTTATCTATAATTTGTTCTTTTATCTCTTGAGGTAATTCTTTAATTATCATTAATGTTATTGTTTTTATTTTCTTAGGAATATGTTCTAAGAATATATTACTCCCTTTTTCTTCTATTTTGTAATACCAATCATTTTTTGTAATTGTAATGTCCATGATCTCTATGGCTCTGATACCATTAGTTGGGGGGCTACTTAGAGCGAACAAAAATCAAATAATACTTAAAATCTAAAATCTAATTAATCTTTAAATAGTTGTATATTCTATGTATTCTTTTAATTTATCAAATTCTAATATATTATTAGTTATAGATATATAAAATCTTAAAGTTAAATTGAATCTTAATTTTTTATATTCTTGTGGTAATCTATTCGTGATAGGTTTCCTCATCTATAAGTTTTTAATTAAATCTTCGAAGTCTAATAATGTTTGAGAATTCATAATATCAAGATCTGTTATTATATCTATATTTGATTCAAAAGGAATATTATATTTTGAGATATTCTTTTTCCTTTTTTCTAATTTATCTATTATATCTTGTATATCTTTTACAATTATAGATCTAACAATTCTTCTGGCAAAATTTTCTATTAAATTTTCTTTAAAACATTTTAATATTTCTTGAGCAGCATATAATTGTTCTTGATATCCCATTTTATCGATTTCATTTTCAAATTCAATTTCTTTTTTATTTTTTACAATAGTTTTAATTTTATATGGACCTCTTTTAGATCTAGGTCTTTTTATCTTATAATTATTAGTCATAGTTTAGTTAGTTTTTTTTTTTTTTTTTGAAAAGAAATTATTGTTTTAAGATTAAAATAAATCTTTTAGGACTAAATTGTTATTCTCTTTATATTATGATTACTTTGGTTGTAAATCTTATATTTAGGAGTATTTTAGGTAGTTTGCTACTTTTGAATGGTCAAAGGTCAAAGTGTATAAATGACCTCCTTATTTAGGCTATTCTTATATATTTCCCAAAAAGAAACAAGTTTTGCAGGGAGATTGAAGTGGGGAAAAGTCAAAAAAGGTGGCTAAGAGGAGAAAAAAATACACATACATGAGGGAAGAGAGAGAGAGAGGGGAAGGCAGAATTCGTTGGCATACGCACAGAAACTAGCAATTTCACGTTTGTTCAATTTTTATTAATGTCATTACACTTGTGGATGTTTTTATTTTTACAATATGAGTAACTAATTTTCATATAATGAAAAATAATGTAGTCGACTTATAATTTTTTATTTTTTTATTCAAAATTTCTGTGATTTTTTCTTATATATATTGATTTTACTATGAATTTGATGCATTGAATTATTTGATCACTAATTTGATGATTATGTGAGTCTCTTATGAATGAGATGTGAGTTTGAAATTTAGATCATATAGTAAAATTCGATAAATTAATATAATTTGTAGAGATGCCTATACTAATTATTGCATAATATGAATTCTTAGAACTAGTGTTTCATTTAACTAAAATTGAATTACACAGGGATATGAAATTTCATTAGTTAAACAAGGATATGGAATTCGAAGGAATGCTACATCTTTCTATATATAAAAAGTGGCTATGAAACAGAATTTCTTGGTTTAACGGAAAAATTAACGGAATTTCTTGTTTTAACGGAAAAACTAACGGAATTTCTTGTTTTAATGGAAAACCTATAACTTTAGTGTCCAACTTGAATTTATTTAAAACCTTAGGGATTAAAACTTAAAATTTAACCATAATCCTTAAATTGCGGCCAAGGACCTTAACATATCAAATTTACACAAGAATTCCCCGCCTCCTCAACTCCCAAAAATCGAAAAAAAACTTTTAATCTTCCATGATTGAAAAATCCAATGTTGTCAAACCCGGCCCGGCCGGTTCGACCGGAAAAATCGGGAACGGGGCCCAAAATCGGGCCAAATCATGTCCGATTTTTTATTATTTTCAAAACCGGTTAAAACCCGTCAAATCGGTCTCGATTTTCAATTTCTTTTTTTTTGTTTAAAAATTTTTAACTTCATAAATGAGCTTCAAAATTTATTTAGAATTCTAAGGCCCATGAAGAAGTAATGGATTTCATACTCATTTTATAAATACACTTTTCTCCAAATGTTTCATAAACTTCCAACGTGGGATTGTGTCTTTTATACATGCTTTTAATTCTAATAGTTTTATAAACTTCCAATGTGAGATAGTGATATATAACCAAAAAATGTTAAAATATTCATCAAAATCATTTTCAAATGTATGTTTGGCTAATTTGATTTTTAATAACAACTAATTAAATTGTAATATTCACCTTCATTCTTTCATTTATTTAATTTTCAAATTTAACTTAAATTACACTTGATTATTAATATATTAATGTTAGTTATCATTTTCTATAAGTTTAAATTATTTTAATTTAACAAAGTAAACTATTTTAACATATTGATTTTTAATGTTTAGTATTGAGACTAATTGTAAGATAATGAATCTAATTAGTAAAAATATATTTACTATGAATTATTAATATGAAAATTTTAAAAAATATATATTATTTTATGTATTTATTGCATCTGATTCAACTCCAATTGAACCTTTTGACCCTTGACCCTTCACATTTTTCGAGTTGATGATCGGGTCAGTTTTCAAAACATTGGAAAAACCTTAATGGAGAAGCTCTTCCCCCCTTTTCATGGCCAACGCCCCCAAGAAACCGTAGTAGCCGGGGGTTGGGGGCGGTTGTGCTTGCCCATCATCTTAGTTGGATTAATCATGGATGCAATAATCATATTTTTCTCTCGCACAAGCAATATATGGAGACATTCAATTTAATCCATTCAAATCCAGCAATCAATTCATGAGAAATGCTGGACTTACAGGCTACTGTTTCACAGAAGCCTTACAGAAAATAAAAAAATAGCCCGGTTAGGGAGAAAAGAGATAGAAGCCGTTTCAAAATAGGGCAAAGAGGAAGGAAATAGCCTATTTCTCCCATTTCTCACTTGCGGTTCCCGCCCACCTCAGAATCCTCCATCTCGAGCACAATGTAATAGATGAGCTTACTAAGAACGAAGATTACACCTCGCGATCCCACATATTCTCTGTAGACTATAGTTCTATGGCAAGCTGTACCGACTTCATATGTGTATTTGGAGGTGAAAAACTCAGAGAGAGGTACTTCCTCAATGTAAGTGAGGTGAAATAAATAATGATTGTGACTTTTTTGACATGTAGACACAAAAATAAGAATACGAAACTAACTGAAGTTTGCCTGATAGATGTTAATGTCATTGGATGTTCAAAATGTATTTCCATTTGGGGGCATTTTTTTCTTGTCATTTGTTTTTAGAATATAGTATAATATTATTGTGCATCATATGAACTTTGAGTTTTATGTTTGTGATTTTGGGTTGGAGACGACAGAGAGAAGCACTTTATTTAATTTTTTATCAATTACATAAACATTACATCATTAATTATTTAATTAACCAAAAAAATTACATCTTTATTAATAACAAATTAATTTTTAAACAAAACTATTAAATATAAACTAAGCAAACGTGCATTGCACGTTGCTTGCACCCAATTATGTTATAAATCTTGAATTAGAATTAAGAGGATTAATAGTTTAAATTATTATGTCATAATATTTATTACGTATTTGAATCTTCAATCAACCATTGTTTGCAATCTTTTTATATTTTCAATTAATTAAAAATAGTTAAGAAAAATAATCACAACGGTCATAATTTTTTACTTGCTTTTATCAAAAAGAAGTTAGAAAAATTTGATTAAATCTTGAAATATAGTACTTGTGGGAATTCTAAACCCTACCAATTTCATTTTTCATTTCCGTTTTCAAAATATGAAAACTCCAAAGAAACACTTGTAATAAGGTATGATTTTATTAAATCAAATATTGGGGTTCCAAAATTTTTTTTTCAGGGACACTGCCCCCAAACCCCCGTGACTTCCCACCCATTCATCTCTATGTCTTTAATTTTGGGACCCTCACTTCAAACGGCTGGCTCCGCCACGTGCGTATTGCACAAATAAGCCTATTTTGCTTAAAAGTCAAGTTTACATTGGAGACTGACTCTATACAATTGTAATTTTTAAGAACAGCGACGAAAGGCATAGCCAAGCTTTGATCGCTCCAATATTCGACTATGCGTTCTTCCATACACCTCGGGCAATTTTACAGACTCGTCCTGAAAAACCAGCATCAGACGGTAAGAACTCGAGCTGCACCGCTCCGTCCTTGGCTTCTTGTTTATTCCAAACCGGAATTTGAAATCAGAGCTGAATCCGGGAAAAATATGTGCATAAAATGACCTCACCTATCTCTTTCATCTGTACCTTCTTCCTGCGACAGAAGAAGACACAAAATTTGATGTTGCCTCAAAGAGAAAAAAAGGTAGAAACAAGCACAGTATAAAGTGACACTATAAACATAAATTTTAAGAAAAAGAGAAAATCCAATTAGTTGCAGGGTGTAGCAGTTCATAGATTTCAGAGACGAATACCAACATTTTACACACGTATTATTAGTTACAAGCTTGAATATGAAAGTCTATCAAAGAAGAGCTCCCTCAGTTTAATCATTCCAGAAAAAGAAAGGGCAAATTAAAACGCAAGTTCGCTAATTAATTCGAAAGAAAGATATTAAATAAATTCCACGTGTGAATTGACGCACTTATTGTTATTCCATATAAAGGAATCCTAGCTAATTCACTGATTTGTGAGAAGATGCTGAATTTTTGTATTTGAAAAAGGTTTTGAATATCGATTCTGAACAAGATGGCAGTTAATAAAGGAATCCCTAATCACAATTTTTCCAAATGCAAAAAGATAGTCATTGCACTATCAACCATATAAGGAGGATGGAGGTGGGCTAGTTTAAGAAAAGATAGTCAATGACATTTTTATTTAATGAAAATTTAGAGAACATTATCCACCTCTACCTAGTAATACCAATTATAGTTTTATACTTAAATTCCTTGAACGGTCTAGTTCGTTGTGCTAAACATAACCAAAATGAACAGAATAGATGGGTTTCATGACAAATGATCAGTCAACAGACTCCCTGCCATTGTTTCAAATTAGGCTCAAATCCGCACAACTCAAAGCAGAAAAGAAACTTGTGCTGCTCATACCAAGGGTAATGTATGCGAATGAGGTTGCCAACTTCAAGGTCAACATCACTGCATATTCTTGAGTTGAAAATGATAGTCAAAGTCCTTCCCCCGCTTTTAATTTTGGTTTGCAGATTCTCCCCCCAATACGACCTCTGCAGAAGCAAAACGTAACATAGCATAATTTTTTGCCACCATAAAAGGAGTGTGCATAGAATAAAAATATCATATTTGTTCATGCAAATAACAAATCACGTTTCAGCCACATCCATTTCATTTTCATACTCCACACAATATTTTGAGGGATGACGAAATCCGAGAAAATGTCAGTTAAATCGTTGTCTGACAATAAAATCTGGTTTGTTTAATAGACTGAGCATTAGCCTCGTGAATAACCAACAAGATTCTAATCATAAAAAGTTTGGCACCTACACACTCGATTCCAAAGGATTCCTCACAATACAAATAGAAGCTAAGAAAATTTCACAAGACAACTTCAAACTTCACTCAATTATGTACTACATCCGCAGTCAGTGAAAGAGACTACAGAACACCTAGCCAGAGTTCCACAGCCTTCTATCTCAAAAAGTTGCAATTTTTTATAAAGAAAACGAACTGTATGGTATTTCCAAATATCTTGAAAATGCAAGTGGCTGCAAGAGCAAGAGTTTTTTCATCATTTATTTCGTATATTGCTTTCTTAGTATGTTTACCTCTCCATCTCCAATAAAAGTGCAAGAACAAACAGTCAGCTTTGCCTCCAGAGACCTTGACAAAATTCTTACAGCAATGCAATCTCTTTCATCTGAAAAGAAAAAGGTTTCAAAAGAGAAGCAGCCATGTGCAGCCACATATTTATAAGAGATTGTGCAAGTGTTGGATAATGTTAGGTTTAATTTACCCTTTGAACTGTCTTCTGCGCATAAATTCTTCAAGTATTCGGAATCCCTTTCCTTCTCACTCTGAATTACTTGCTGCAACCTTCCAAACAATCCACAGCTGCAATTTGCCAATTGAGAGTGAGATTCTGACTCAAAGTAGAGGTATATAATCTACATCCTGCAGCTAACTTGCAAGATTTAGCCCCAGTACCCACCCCAATGGTCTAGGCAGCACTAAGTGTGGCCTCTCATCACTCACAGGAACAGTTCCAAAAGCTTCCTGAAATTGATCTACCATAGTCCTGGAAGGAATATTTGACTTGACACTTTGAGGGTTCTCCTGAAACAGAGAGTATAACAGTCAGCAAGTGAATTTCACAGATGTCATATCACAGTCATCGGAACTGCTAAAGGACCATTTACCAAGGAAATACCTCATCATCACTGGACATTCTATTACCCAAAGCTTCAATTAGGTCATCACCATCCATGCTTCCATCACCCGATGGAGATGAATTTCTATTTGGAATAATCTGTGGGTTCCTTCCTTTTTTCCCAATATCCTAGATAAAATATAAGATTGAATCTTCAATACAGAACTACGGAAGAAAAGAATGTTAAAGAAGATACTAACCATTTTAGAACTTCCTTGCAGCAGACCACTCCTCTCCTTAAAGCAGTCTAGAAATTCAGCCATTGAATGCTCTTTATAAACACAGTTAAGGGCCAGTTCTGATTGTACCGTGTGAATCTCAGTCTGCTCCATTTCTTGCCTGTGAAAAACCCACCTCGTACCATCAATTGATTGGTTCATGTCTCTGTCAGATGCAGCATCGAGTTGATCTGGTAATGGAATATTGTCCAAAGATGTCCCATTCTCATTCTTACGCCTGGCAACTAAAGGCAGATCTTCCTTGCTTGACTGGAAACCAAAAGAAAATTTGGGCTTGACTTTGTCCCTGCCACCACCTGCAGCAGTCAAGAAGCTATTTGAATAAATTTGATCATAACTTTAGACCAACAGAAGAACAGTCTCAGAGTTAAAGTAATCTACAAGTGAGAGGAATTCAAATATGTTTTTGATTTAACCACAGGCTGATTCCCACAAGACAATAACTCTATACTCAATATTCTTCACATATTGAAAGTTGAGATGCTTTATTTCTCTCTCTTTCTGTGCACGTCAAATAAGGAGCATCTTTGAGGAAGTGTGAGAGGGTTTGATTGATATGGGAGAAAATTGAAACAAGATGTAAGAAACAACTAATTGACAGCGGCATGATTGCCTTGGTCACAGCCCATGGATGCAAGAAACATAATGTCAACTTATCAAAATAATATTGTAGGAAAGAGAAAAGATGTGATACCTTTAAAGGATTTGTTTTCTTTCACGAAGGCACCTCCAGAGGAGGAACGGCCAGAGTTTTCATACATGCGAACTAATGCCTCGACTTCTTGACTTGCTTTGGACCATGTACCACCATCATCCCTTTTCACTCTTCCCAGTGTATGAAGGCTAACTTTCTTAAAATATGAAACAGCAAAGTTAAGGACATGGTTTATCAAAGAATATAATAAAAATGAATTACATTTCTGAACAAAAAAGTGACATAACAAACAGCAGCTATGAAGTGAGTAAAGTATCTTATTGGCACACACCTCATCATCAAAGGTAATTTCTTCGTCAGAGTTAGAGATTGATGCCACCGTAGGTAAGTTTGACGTTCCTTCATTCGAGTAGCAAGCAGAGATTCTTGGGTGACGAATGGAATCATTCTCATCATTAAAGACAGGGTCTTCAACTTCATCATCAACACAGAAACCTGCTTGCCTCTGCTCACAAAAATACTCAAAATGGAAGTAAATTTGAAAACCTGCAGATATTTGTACGGTGGCAAAAGAGTTGATTTATTCTCAAGGTAGTGAAAAGAAGGATTTCTTTAACATTCTATTCCACTAAATCTGATTTCCAATTTTAATGAATTGATTTGATCTCTGCAGGAGGTCCAGCTAAATGTTACTGAGTCAGAAAAAAGTAGCTATCATAGTTTCAGGTTAATACCTCACAATATGAAGTGGACATCTTTTCTGTTGGATCAAGTTGGTAAGAATCTGCAGAGACACACGGGGACTAGTTTTTCTAAGTAAAGCGTGACACATGCTCATTCAAGATGTAGTTTTACATTTGAAATGTGTATAGAAGAAATTAATCACATGAAATACCTCTTAGTTTCTCAAACTGTGAGAGAACTTGAATTTCCCCCTGCCAATGAACATTGTATTACGCGCTATAGTACAAGGAAAAAAAATACAAAAACTTCACATTCAAATTGCAGGATTGGACTGTTAAAATCAAGTTGCTGTTACCTATAAAAATTCATTAAAACGTCAAGTAAACATTTCTTTTACAACGGTTAAGAGTATCCACCTTGTTATCCATAGGTCCACCCAAAGAAATACAATTTTCTGACCAATCACCCTCCAAAGTTTCCTCCTCTTCTGTTAGTTCCAAATTAATCAAGAAAAAAACTTGAATAAAAACCCTAGCAGAAGTCTAATTTATCTATCCAAATTTACACTGGAAGAGGTAACTCACCAGAAATACTCTGATCGGAATCAATGTTTTCCTGCAAGTTTGTTCCAAACTGTAGCTTCAAATAAGAAATTCGATAACAATTTTGATTGGCTAGAAATAATGGGATTAAAAACAAAATTTGCAATGCGGAATCAATAATTTGAGAGGAGAAACGAAAATCACTAACCGAGAGCCTGCTCTTCCTCCACATGACTGCAGTCTGATTGAAGAATAGAATTTGAGAGAATGAAAATGTTGCGATCTATGATTCTATATTACCCTTCCTTCTACTGGGAAGTGAGAAGCGCGGGAAGAGAATATGGGTGCTGGATTTATGACTAAAGTCGCAGTCACAATTGGCTGGCTATCAAAGTCGCTGCTGCACAGACCCGATTTTAGTTCACAGTTACAAGGGAGTGATAGTCGGGTCCCTAGGCTTATTTGCTAGAATTAATTATTTATTTATTTATCCTTTCGGAATCAAGAAAAGTTACTTATTAATGTAATCCTTACTTATGGTAAAATAAAACTTATTTTTAGTTTTAATTGTAAACTTTATTTATCAAAAAAATCGCACACTTACCGTTACGTGAAAATATTAGGATTAGATCATACATGCTACGGATAGTGTTAATAACATACCAATATATTTGTGAATTTGTGGGCGTGGAAGCCATGAAGAGTGGTTCGATCTAAATGAATACTTGAATCTTCAAAGGATTACGAGACAAGCACATGATCTATTTGCATTGGAAATTGATTAAATATTTTAGTGGATTTACGCGATAAGTCATATAAATTTAACAGTTTTTAGATGACTTGTGTCAAAAGAGACCATCAACACCAAAATATATTAAGCTGAGTGAAGAGTTGAGAAACGAAAATCCTAAGAGAAGAAATAGGGTTGAGTGGTGTTCTAGGGAAGTGCATCAGAATAAAAAGTCTAAAGAATTGTCATGGTGGTCAGGGGCAGAGTCAAGAAAGTAACTCAGTGCGGACATAATTTTTTGCATATGCATCAATCAAAGCAGTATAAATTGCCATATAACAAGCCACTGCCACTTGTAGTTGATAGAAAAACAAAAAAGGATTATCGATTCAAATGCTTTAACAAACCCTTTTCTCATATTTAAACTTTAAAATCATACTCCATATTGAAATCAATGAGAATAATTAAACAAAAGTGGAAGCGTACCTTTAATCCATATATTTCTGATTGTTTGCCTGGATGAGTTAGATCTTTCAAAGTGATTTGTGGCATTCTCTAGAATTTTTTCTCTATTGATGGAGATGTAGAGAAGAAGGAAAAAACCACACTCACCATGGGGACCATGACCCCTATAATCATATTAAGATAATGAAAGGTTATTATCCTTCATTTGTTTCAAATCAACCCCTTCAACAATTTAAAACAAACTTTCGGTCTCTACACTTTAATACCATGAAAACTAATACCCATTAATCAAAACTCATCTTTAGTGAATCATTTTAATTGACTAATATACTTTAAATAATAGCACCATACATTTTAATATGTTATGTGTGGCCCCAAATATGTTAGAATTTTTCAACAGTAGTCACATCATTATTGAAGAAAAACACGAGTTAAAGAAAAGAGGCAACCATGGAAAAATGGATGACTAGAAAAAGAATATACGAACATAATATCATTGTCATTAGAGGAAATAAACAACATAACTGAAACTTAGGTGTACATCTACCCATGTGGGAACAAACTTTCCACACAGTAAAGTCACTTGTATTTAAAAAAGGTTGAACTCTAACCTTGAGGGCCCTCCATCGCCCCGCCCCTAGAGTATCATGGATGAGGTAAATCGCGGGATGTGCCTCAACGGGGTAGGGTACAAGAGCTGCCATACTGCTGCCCACAAAGAGTCTAATTTCAAACCTTGTTAGAGGCAGTAATCGAACCCTCACACTGCGACTGTCGGTCCAACTGAGACTACTTCACTCATGTCCTTTGCACGCAATAAGGTTATAGGTATAGCATAAATATGAATATCTGAAAAGATTAATGACCCTAAAGCCAAACATACAACGTCAAACTATCCAGATTTATGATGTTGCATTGCTACCATGCACAGGTGAGTTAAATTTAAGAGGTTAGCTCCTAAATGTTTATTGCCGCCCAACATCACTAGTATTGAATTAAAAAATATATATCTAACACAGAAGATAAGAAAAATCAAACCTCACAACTATTTATTGCAATTAAAGTTCCTAATAATTGGAGAATAAATGCCCTTTCATATTTTTTAGCTTCTTCATCTCCTATTGCCTGCAAATGGACAAAAATATGAGATACAACTATTAAGTTGCTAAAAATTCCAGCATCAGTAATATAAATCATTTACGAAATCAAGACACTGGAATTTAAAACCGTGATGCTAGTGATTGATGAGAAAGGTGAAAGCTCAAACACGCTCAACTTATACATAAATATGTTGCAACCCCAAATGGTTAGCAATTCAATCATTTGTATCCTTTAACATAAGATGACCAAAATTCTTTCATTCCCTAAACACCAAATGGATAGCAATTAAAACATGTAGTATACCTTATTAAAGAATCCAAAGAAAATAAAGAAAATGAGGAGGCTGAGATTTCATTGATTCTGTATAATGAAAATTGAGTACAAAAGTTAATTTTAACCTAAATATAAAGAGACTATATATAGGTCAAACAAATGAAACTAAAAAGACTGCTCTACCCTTAATAAACAATAAAACAAAATAACCTTATATTTCTTAACATCTCCCCTCAAACTCACGATGCGGCAGCTACAAGTATCGAGAGTTTGCCAACTAGAAAACGAAAATGAAAAATAGAATACGACTTGGTAAAGAAATTTACAAGCTGCAAAGAAGAAGAAACAAATGCCAAAATAATCGTGTCATGATTGAGATGATAACGAGTAAGGTGATAATCAATATCAATGTGCTTAGTTCGTTCATGAAAAATTGAGTTGTGAGCAATCTAAATAGAACTCTGGTTGTCGCAATACATAGGGTGAGATGTGAAAGAAAAACTTTCATATATGCAAATAACCAACAATCCCTTTGGCAGTAGATGTCATAGCACGATATTCTACTTCGTTTGAAGATTGAGAAACAATGAATTGTTTCTTACTCTTCTAAGAAATAAGAGAATCGTTCAAAAAGATACAGAAACAGTAATAGACTTGAGATCTGTGGGATCACTGTCATGATTAGCATCATAGTATGCACGTTGCTCCAAGGAAGAGGCGAATGGAAGTAAAAGACTCTGAAAAAATGTACTCCGAAGATATCGCAAATATACGACGAACAACTGCCCAATGAACTATAATAGGAGAAGCAACAAACTGACTAACAACATAAACTTCATATGCAATATCGGACGAGTAATCGTGAGATATACCAAGCTCCCAACAATAGTATGGTATAAAGTAGGATCTAACAAAAGTAAACCATCAGAAAAATAATATTTTGCGTTAACCTCAATGTGAGTACCAACAATCTTATTATCAGTAAGTTTAGCCCGCTCAAGAATATTTGCAACATATTTTGACTGAGAAAAAAGATAACCTCTAGGTAAGTAGGCTACCTCAATACCCAAGAAATATAGTAGAGAACCAAATACTTCATTTCAAACTGTCTAGCTAACTATGTCTTCAAAAATGAAATACCATCAATATCATCACCAGTAATAATCATGTCATCAACATATAAAGATAGAATGATACGACCTGCATCATTGCATTTAACAAAAAGAGCAGAATCATGACTACTAGAAGCAAATCCAAAGGAAGAGATCACAATAGAAAATTTCTCAAACCAAGCACGAGGTGCTTGTTTGAGACCATATAACGCTTTTTTAAGCTTGCAAGCATACCCATAATCATGTGAAACACCAGAAGGGGCACCATATAAACTTCTTCTTGAAGATCTCCATTCAAGAAGGCATTTTTAACATCAAGTTGAGAGATACGCCACTGACGAATCGAAACTACTATAATAAGAGTATGAGTAGTAGTCATTTTTGCAACATGAGCAAATGTTTCCTCATAATCCATACCATACTGTTGAGAGTACCCTTTTGCAACCAACCTAGTTTTGTATCGCTCAATTGATCCATCGGAATTAGCCTTGATCTTATACACCCAACGACAATCCACAACACTCTTACCAGGAGGTAGATGAACCAAATCCCAAGTATCAGTCTTATGCAAAGCAGAAAGTTCCTCGTCCATAGCTTGCAGCCAAAGAGGATAACATAGAAGTTCCAGTAACGTTTCCCCACATCTTTTTACCCTTAAGAAAATTTCTCACCACGTAACTCCAATATGAATAATTCTTCATATCCAACCTCACACTCACAGAATGAAAACGAATTGTCTCTTTCAGTAGCCATAAAAAAAAACAGATCGCAAAAGAAAGGAAAACGAAATACCAGATTGTAGAAACTGAAAGAAAACCCTCTCGAAAACTGTGTTTGAGATTAAGTTTCGTCCCATGAAATTTTGCTCTGATACCATGTTAAAGAATCCAAAGAAAATAAAGAAAAAGAGGATGCTAATGTTTCATTGATTCTGCATAATGAAAATTGAGTACAAAAGTTAGTTTTAATCTAAATATAAAGATACTCTATATAGGCTGAACAAATGAAATTAAAAAGACTATTCTACCCTTAATAAACAATAAAATAAAATAATCATATTTTTTTTTTAACATACATCAACGTACCTGAAGGAAGGAAGTCTGGTAGCCAATCGCCAAATCAATTGTACAACAATGTGTATGCAGTAGGTTTCAAGCAATTGAAGAGTAAAGATGTGTTTGAGCCACATTATTTTGGAAGAATGTATTCTGAAATACTAGATTGATAGATAATGTGTGGTTGAAAAATGAGGAAAAGTTATTGATGTGATGGAAAATATTATTTTATTGAAAAATGTGTGGTTGAAAATGAGAATAAAAATTTTAATATATATCAAACAGGGGCTAAAGTGCTAATTTCAAACATTATCACAAAACCAAAAAGAAAAAAGAAAAAAAGGGAAAGATTAGGATCAGTTCAGGGATAACTGCATAAGCTTCGGGTTCGAGGTCAAGGGCTTTACCAGTTTACCTAATCATTTTTCTTCTGTTGTCGATTGTCAAAGAATCGTCGCGCCTACTGCCGTCTAGGACTCGAAGTCGAACAGCCGGCTATGGAACAACTAGAGGTAAGTCGTTCAGGTTGAAGGAGTCGGTAATGGGTGTTGTGACGGGTAAAGCAGTTACGACTAGGAGGCGGAGGTAGAGACGGAGATGATGAATTGAAATGGAGCCGTCTGCTCGTCTCCTGTTTTGAATGAAATGGATTGGGCTAGGTGATTTTTGGCCTTTGATAATGGTTTTAGGCTCGGCAGTGGGCATATAAATAAAAAAAAATTACAGCCAATCACGCGTTAGGCAAAAAATTTCAATGTAGGCCTGTGCCTGCATTGGACCTCATTTGGCTCCGCCCCTGATGGTGGTGATGATGGTTAGAGTTGGTGGTAGTAGTGGTGGTCCTGTTAGGATGGGGTGAAGGCAGTGGCAGATGTAGAGGGTTGGCCTGAGCTTTATAATTTAGCTCCTGTTTGATTCTCATTATTTCAAAATTCATTTTTTTTTTCAAATTAATTTTCAATCACACATTATAACTGTAAAATATTTTTCATGTAAAATAAATTTTTTTCTTACTTTTTAATCACACATTCTTTAAAAATCAATATTAGAATACTCATTTTAATGAAATAATGGGATCAAACGGGGGCAAAAAATTTTATTACATAATTTTTTTGTTTTTTTTACATATTAGCTCGATTTTAATTTTTTTAAAATGCTTAGTGATTCGCAATTTGATCTATAAAGAGGAGTCACATCTATTTCTATTTGTTGTGGATAATATATGCCTAGCTAAAACAATTAATCTACATATCTTTAAATTTTTTACACAAGATTAATAAATTCATAAAAACTTTTTATTGAACAATAAAGTAGAGTAGATGATATAAATAGATGAAAAAAACTGAAAACAATATAATCTTAATGACATTTTTAGAGTACTTTTCTGTTCGACAGATTAATTTCTTCATTTTTTTTTTTCCTCAATATTTTTAATTCCGTCTTAGTTTTTGCTTAACCTCTAAAAAGGCTTAAGACTGGCGCAAAAAAATTAAAAAATAAAAACTCATCATGTTTAAAATGATTACTTAACTCAGAGGTATTACTTTTTTCATCTTTTAGTCATGGAATCCAAAACAAAGAGGCTAGCGCTAAAAATATTAAGTCCATGTTTGGTGCACATTTTGAGTCCAAGAATGCATTTTTTCTTGTTTGATGCGATGATGAATATATGGCTGAAAATTTTTTTTTATTAATGCGATGAAAAATATTATTTTATTAAAGAATGTTTGATTGAAAATCAGCAGAAGAATACAAATAAAAAAAATAATGTGATTCAAACAGGGGTGAAGCATTAAAGATTTTGAACAACGTGTTTTGAAATAAAATATTATATATTTTTTGAAGAAATTAATTGTTTAACAAGTGATTCATCATTTAGGCCGAAAATAAAGTAAAATTATAAAGAATTATAAAGTAAAAGGATGAAGAACTTAAGGTCCGTTTGATACCCTTAATTTTTCAGGAGAGATTTTCCATTTTCTCACTTTAATGGTGTTTGATGAATCAAATGTTGCATGGAAATTTTTTTCCCAATCTTCCCTCACGCGCCGGATTTTCCTTACTTTTGGGTTGTGGGAATTGATTTTTCAGTTGATTGCTTTTTTTTTTTTTTTTTTTTTTGACAATTGAAACAAATTTCATAACCAATTGTAAAAAAAAAAATCACTTTAATGGACAATTTCCATATAAAACAAAATCAAACGAATACTAAACCTTGATTTTTTTTTTTATTTTTAACTTTTTGGCAATGAAAACAAATTTTATAACTAATTGTGAAAAAACTTATCGCTTTAATAGACAATTTTCATATAAAACAAAGCCAAACGAACACTAAAAGATCCAAAATTTTAAAATTTTTCTAATGGAAAATTATACTAATCAAACACACTTAATTAACAATTTCCTGAAAAACAAGTTTTAGACAATTATTTTCCCGACAATTCATTTTCTTTTCACCCATTTTTCACCTTTGCATTCAATCGAACCCTTTTATTTGAAGAATTCTTGTTGAGCAAGTTTACAAAAATTGAGAGTTTTTTTTTAGTACAAGTGCTATATTGGTGTTTTTTTTTTTTTGGTCGTGTGTTGTCTATTGTATACATACATTGGTATTTATAAGAAAATAGATGTTGGAACATCACATCTATTTCTTACCAACTTTCTTAAAAAAAAAAAAAAAAAAAACTATATTACTTTACGGATGTATAGTTTAAAATTAAATAGTAAATCCAAACTTTAAAAAAAAAATTGTGTTTTTTTTCTTCATTGATTTTTTTTTTGGCATTTTTACCCTTATTTTCATATATCATTGCGGAAAAAAGTCATTTTATCCATTTTCTCAATTAAAAATTATAAAATGACAAATATTCTCTTATCTTTAAATAAAACATAAGAAAAAAGAAAAAATAATTGCAATCATAGTCCCAATTTCTTTTTTAAAAAATGCAAAGGAGTTCCAAATAAATTATTAAAAGGGTATTTAGCACATAATTTCCATACGTTTCACAATTATTGCCAAAAAGGTCCATACTTTTTTTTTTTTTGTATTTTCACCATTAATTATACATTTGATTATGCAAACCATCATTTCTATCCATTTTCTCAATAAAAAGTTGTTAAATGACAAATATACTTTCATATTTAAATAAAAAAAGCTAAACAATTAATTGCAACCATAGTCACAATTTTTAAAAAATTTGCAAATGAGTCCCAAATATTTTATTAAAAAAACTTATTTTTTTAAAAAAGTTCAAATGAGTCCCAATTAAATTTATTTAAAAATTTTAAAAATTAAAAAAAATAAAAGGTACAAACGAGTCCCAAAAAATTATTAAAGAATTAGAAATTAAAAAGAAATTATTTTTTTACTTAAATAGGAGGGTATATTCATTATTACAAACTTCTTTATTGAGAAATTGGATGAAAATGATGGTTTGAGCAATCAAATGTGTAATTAAGGGTAAATGCCAAAAAAATGAAAGGTATAGACATTATGTACTAATTACCATTTTAATAATTTATTTGTGTCTCATTTGTGTGTGTTTTTTTTAGAAAAATTGGGACTATGGTTGCAATTAATTTTTTCTTTTTCTTTTTGTTTATTTGAAAATAATTGTATATTTGTCATTTCACAATTTTTAATTAAGACAATAAATGAAAATGGCATTTTGCGCAATAAAAGGTGAAAATAAGGGTGAAAATGAAAAATAAAATAAAAAGTAAGAACGTTTTCCACAATAACAATTAAAGGTGGGGACGTCATGTACTAATAACCCCGCCTTTGGGTTACTGTACTCTATTATTGAATTACACATTGTCTTGGAATCTATGCATTATTGATGATTGTTAGTGTACTGCTTTTATCTTTTCATTATCTTGATATATGTTTCTTTAAGAGCATTTTCCATTTCATTATTATTTATGTTTGATATACATTCTTCTTCTATATCTAAATGGTTTTATGATGGTTCGCTGTCCGTGTCTTGAAAAATCACTAGATATAATTGTTTTTGTTACCCTCCAAAATTAGAGATTCCAAATCAGCACTCCACGTGAGCTGCCATGTAAGCAACATGTCAACGTGGACAGCCACGCGCACACAGTAGTTAAGTTGATGGAGAGCCAGCGGGAAGGTCTTCAGAGAAGGTTACAAGGTCGAAGTCAACTAAAGTTATGGCTATCCGAGGTTTCCTCAAAATAGAAGCACTGTTTGACTGACGTCCATTTAGCCCTAACATCGGAGGCCCACTTGAAGCACATCCACGTAAACGTACAGGCTTCTTATATTAGAAGCACTGAAGCTCCCAAAGTTCGGCGCAGAGGCTCAACAAAGATATCCGAAACCTTTTACCACCAAAATCTCTTCAACAAAGGCTGACCCTAATCCAACAGAACCCGATGCTACCCGTCATTATGGATTTGAAAATCTATTCGAAGTGATTATTGTGATGTTTGTAATAAAGCTATGTTAGCATGTTAAACTATGTTGAGTCGGGCGACTGACTCTTTACCAAACATTAATGGTGCGAAGTAGACGTTGATGTGAGGTTTCAAGTTCGATGATGCTGCCACGTGAATTTGATCCAACGGCTTTCACGTCAGTTAGATTGGTATAAATAGCTTCTTTTTGTATGAAAAATGGGTTGGCATATGTATTTGTTGAAAGAAATACAGAATATATTTATCTTGTGAAACTCTTTATAAGATTTTATATATTTAATTCTTTACATATTTATAATTGTCTTTGAGGAGGGTTTGAAATTTTTGGCTCCCTCGTAAATTTGGATATAATGATAGGTTGGTATTACAATACCTTTATTTATAAGAGGAGTTCTAAAAATAAATTGGATCATTTAGCGATAGTTTTTTAACCAATTAAGAGTATGTTTAAGTTTGGGTGAAAAAAATCTGATAGATCCGTTCAAAACATAAAGAGTATCAATCATACCATATTGTAATGCTAAATAAAAAAGATCTTCCTACTCAAAAATGGTTTAATCAAATGATTTTTTTTTTATAATTATGTCTAAAGAAGGTTGAATTCTGAATAGCTGATTTATATTTAGGCCATGTTTGAGAAATATCGATTCTCATTGTGATAATAGCTTAGAATTTGGGAGAAATCAATTATTTCTTGTATAACGAATTTCTTTATAGAATTTCGAACAATATTTGTACAATCACCCAAAACTTTGTTCTAATTCGTATAAAGTTTTTTCTTGCCATGCAATTGTGGAGTTTATTAGTTCAATAAATCTTTCTACAATAATTTCTACTAGTAGAAGTAGTAATATCTTTAGAAATAGTTATATATGAAAGATAGAAATAGTTATATACGTTTTTTTTTTTTTTTGGTCAAATGGGATACCTTGCACATCATGTTAAAAGGTTGTGGACACGAATGCTATATATGAAAGATTGAACAAATGGCAGCCACATTTATAAAAAAATTAGAGAACGAATTTAGCACCTATTTGATTTAGATAAAAATCAGATTTTTAGCAGATTTTGAAAAAAAAAATTAAAAAAAAAATTGATGAACTACGCGGCTAAAAAATTGATAAAATCTATGGGTCCTATGAACTGCATGATTGAAATGAATTTTAGAAAATGAAGTAAAATTATGTTGCAGAAATTGTACAATTAGTACACGTATACCCTTTTTTTCTTGACAAAATTTAAGTACTCACAGATTGATTCCTAGAGTAAGGACATAAAAATTTCTCGCTATTGTGCTCGATGCCGTGAATGAGGTGAGAGATCCCCTCCATGAATGGTAAATAATGTGTACCAAACAACTAGAACCACAACACTAGAATTACTTGATAATTTTTACAATTGGACAATTCTTAAGCTCCCAAAAATTAGAAAATTAAAAATTGAAAGCACAAAACTCCTTCCAAAGAAATCGTACACTCTAATTTAGTGCATAGACCCACACAAGCAATTAGGTCCCTTTTCCACTACTTGCTCATACACGGAGCAATTTGAAAACCCTCACATCTAGACTTGCCTAAGCGGCATCTTTTCATGCCTTTTAGAACACTGATTACAAGTAGGTTTAGAGCACGTTAATTTAATACTCGAATATTAACTTGAAAATATAATCTCGATCTCTAACCACATCGTATGTGTCAAAATATATCTCCTCTGATGAACTTTAAGGAAAAAAAGACATTATCCTACGCATCAATTATTAAAACAAGAAAACGACTTAGACTTATTAAAGATACAAAAAGAAATCATTCGTGATGTATATTATTCCTTTCTTTGTCAATCATTTGATGAAAATATCCTCAAAACAAATCTTTCATTTTCCAAAACAATTGAGTCAATATCCACACTTGTGGGAAGGATATGGTTAATTGCAAAAAGTAGATAGGGAAATTTCAAATAAAAAAATAAAAAAATCTCACAATAAACCAAGCATAGACCAACAAAATCGTGTTCCTGGTATCTGAAAATATTTTGTGCCATTTGAGGAATTATTGTACTGCCCTAATTTTATTTTATATCCTAGCTCGATGAAATTGTAAATCTTCTAGCTAAGTCAAATGGTATCAAACTTTATATATGTTTTGAGTGAGTCGAATCTCTCATGGACTTATTTCTAGAGACTTTTGTACGTTTCAACGCGCATAATATGAATGACGAAGTGTACGTTCGATTCAATCACATACGACGTACACACTTGATCTCGTACACACTTGATCTCAAATATATTTTACCATTCTTAAACAACCTTTCTTGCAACCAATTAAGTTTCGAATCTAAACTAGTGGCAATATTAAAAAAAAAAAAAAAAAACCTAAGAGAGCGGCCAGTGGGGCAATTCTCTATGAGTCTCTTTTCTATATAGATTCAACACTAGTTATCAATAGATTATTATGTTGACATTTTTAATCAACCTATGAATATGAATGACAGTGTACACATGTCTGAATCACGCACTATGTGCACACTTGATCTCATATATATTTCACCATGCTTTTTCTTGCGTCCAATTAAGTTTGGGATCTAAACTATGGCACTAATGAAAAAACCTGAGTGGCCGGTTGGCATTTCGCTAGGCGTCTCTTATATGTCTAGATTCGACGATATTTCAATAGGATGCTCTATTCAAGAACCTCAGGATTATATGTCGATATTTTTAATGAACTAATCAAAATAATTTTCTATATGTTCAGTTCAATTCAGTATGCAAGAACACCATAAAATAATTTAATCAACTCACAAAATGAGAAAAGAAAAAGGCCAAAACAAGTATTAAATGCAAGCTCTGATAATCAATCATATTAACAGTATACATATAAATGTATTGCAATTAATCCACACACATACATATACATTATAAGAAAATATCAAGATTTATATATATTATTGGAGTGTTGGAAGAAGACAAGGAGGTCTTAACACTTATTACAATGTCTCCTGATGATTATGATCAAACTTGAACCAAATATATCACCTTCATCATAATTCCTGTTGCCTTTAATTGAATCAAAAACCTCAAATTGAGTACATTAGACAGATAAAATTCAACCAGAAGTGTACATACATAAACCCTAATTTGAATTTATTGTAGAGAAGCATAAAGATATAGATCCCACAATAATCTCTAAGCTTATTACGCCAAACCCATAAATCAAAAGCCTAATAATTGCAGAAAACGCAAGTTTTTATTAGTTTACAGGAAATCAAAAGTTAAATTTGAAAAAAAAAAAAGAAAAAAAAGGGCAACTTTCATAGGCATAGATCTGAAAATCCCTTCAAGATTACTTGCCCAAACATCAAGAAAAAAAGAAGTAAAGAACAGTAAAAATCTCAGTATAACTTTCGCAGCAAAGTTCAACCGAGGGGTAAGCACACATACCATAACCTACTCTATTAGTTTGTGCATATTTCTACTAATATTCGTTAAACTAACATTGGGGGGGAGGTGGACTGCAGCCTGCAGGTTTCTTCTACTGTGGTTTTACCTCAAGGTTTGAACTGTTAATCCCTTTCTTCATTGTTTGAAGACTTATTCTGATTAGCCCTCTCTCCTTCTGCTTCTCTATACTTAAACAAATACCTCTTGAGTGATTCAGAATAATCATCAAAACCTAAACTTCCCAAAGCCCAACAAATATCATCTCCATTAACCGTTTTTCTCTTCTCCTTGTGGCATTTATCAGATGCTTCTCCTGTAACAAAGCTAATGAACTCTGATACACATTCTTGCATGGTTTCTTTAGCTTCTTTCGAGATTTTCGCGTTCGGAGGAAGGGTCTGCTTCATTATCCGGCCGACATTCGCTATCGGTAGCAGCCGATCTTGCTCCTTAAGGGTGCCATGATCCTCTACTGAGTCATGAATACTAGCATCAGCTGCATAAATATTGTACTTGAACCCTTCTGAACTGGACCCTATATTATCAACCATATTTCTATATAGAGAAAACCTAGATCCCGTAAATCACAGACACGTTGCTTATGTCTGTCACTTGCCTCTATATGGAGGAGTTATTGATATGTATATTTATTTTTGCTTCACTTGCCTCTATATAGAGGAGTTATTGATATATAGATTTACTTTTGCTGAAGCACCTCGGTTAAAAATTATGTATAGAAAAGTTATCGATATAAAAAATAGTATTTTTCGGATCATCCCATCTAAAAATTTAGGTCGTGAAAGGGGAACATATTTATTTAAATTTAGTATTGCCTTCTCATTCGTTTTTTATTAAATTTTTACAGATAAATAATTTAATATCGTGTTGAAATATATGATCTAAAACTTTTAAATTTTTAGAGACAGGGATATATTATTAATATGTTAAAGTTGAGCATAACGTGGCAGTTTTAAGATGCCAATAACTTAGTCAACATCCTTGGGGGCGGGATGGGGGTGGTTGCAGTGGCAGACAAAAATCCATTTACAGTAGGAGTTAGGTCACTTTTCTCTAGTATTGAAGTATTTGTAGGACGATTTATGGGAGCATTCCAAAACCCTAAATCTTTAAAAAAAAATAAAAAAATACAGAAATTTGATTAGCTCATATGGGCCCCCCCCCCCCCCCCCCCACTCTCCTCTCTCGAGTTGGCCATTAATCTTTAATGCTCTGGGTCATGAATTTCACTGGTTATGCTTAAAAATATTGTTCTTGGACTGTGTCTGTGGCACTGTGCATGCTACCAAACAAAACCTAGAAAGAACCACCACTTAAGGATTAATATCAAAATACACACAAATAATTGCTTGTGTGTGTATATATACATATGAAATTGATCTCCTGAACACTAGTGTTTAACTTATAATAAGCATCAGTGACGCAACACATTATAATAGGTGGTGTAATCAACAATTATTTCCTATCACTTATTGTATTGTGTGACGTCATCCAAGTGCTTACTTAGGAGATCAGTATTGTATATTTATATAAATTATATGATTTATGATATTTATGGTCGTGGCTAAAGCATCTTGGTTGAAGTAGATTCTTCATTTTGATCAAAACCCCTTTACGAAGTATAAAAATTTCTTCCAAAACATACTCCTTTCTCGAGGTAGATAATCCTATCTATAGAGATGGATCTTATATACCTTATTATCGTATGTATCATGTCACCACTCTAGTATACCTAATATATAACAAATCTGATGTAGTTTTTATATAAAATTGTGGAAGTTGATCTATTCGAGGAAACTTTACACATAAAAGGAAAATAGTGACTGGTCGGTCGTGTTAGTGACATGTTAACTTGTCTTTTTGTTATATATGTTAAAGAAATATAGATTTCCTTACTAAATATATCATCTTTACTTTCAAGATTTGAACTATGAAAGATAACATTGACTACTATGTCTATGTCTTTGCTATTAGTAAGTTTCTAAACTCAAGTTGGTTTTGAGAACACTCGAGTTTGATGGGCCGGCAAAGATATGAACATATTTTATTTTCTCTATAAATATTGTGATATTCTCATGATTCGCTGATGTTATATTTCCTTAATAGTTTGATTTGCATATCGAACTTTTTTTTTTTAACTTTTGTAATTCTTGTTAGGAAAAATACAATCTCGTCACTAGTTTAGACGAACTAAAAATGCTCACAATTTTATCGCCGAGCTAGAACAAAGAAATTATTTAGATAACTCAGAACAAGATTCTTGACAAAGAAGAAAGAAAAGAGAACTCTCAAATTTTGGTGTGTGGAATAAAGAAGAGAATACCTCCTTATATAGTAGTAGGATAGAGGAGGTTTTAATTTTCTCAGTTAATTTTGTATTTAACACAAATAATGTCACAATAGTCATGAGTGAATTTGTAACCACCAATTTAAATATAAACTAACTATGGAATTGAAGAGACTTAAAATCTATGAATTGTTATAATTTCATTCAATTTATTTTTGAATATTTTCCAACAATTTTTGAAAACTAAATCTTTACATTTCTTTCGGTATTTCATTTTTTTTTTTTTTTTTTTTACTATATTCAATTTACAATTGTACAACTAACTATACAAGACCTAATAGAAATGAAACATGAAAGATGGAAGAAAGTAGAGAAGAACAGCTCCTAAAAAACTAACATATTTAATGATATTTCAGGTCCAAAGTAGACTGAAAACCTGTCATTCATATGACTTAAAAGTTGGACAATGATTTTGGATCAGGAAGGCAATTAGGACATGAAAATGAGTAATCTTTTCTAAATCAGGCATGCCAATTATTGGTGGAGCTAGATTAAGTAATATATGTCATTATCTTAATGCTACTGATAAACCATATCTGCATTCTGAATTGTGAAAATGACTTAAGATTCATCTTAGATGAGCTGTTAAAGCATTAAAAAAGTTTAAAATTGATCTACTTATGAGTTTGTCTGCTTTTGTTAGTGAAAGTCAGGTGCTCATCTGTGCTAAAGATGAAATATTATGCCGAATCGAATTTTCAACAGGATGAAATTGATGTCATAAAACATTGATTATGAGTCAACTTTGTTACACTTGGAGTGATGTACTGATGTTGATGTGCCTGTGGGACATAGCACAGAAAAAGTGTCGACCTAACGTGATACGTTTACAAAGTCTTGATCAAGAGAATATCACGAGCTGGCTTGAAAACATAATCCCACTGTTAATCAAGATGTGCTATGTAAACACGTTGATCTAAAATCTTAAGCGATTAGAGATGACACGTGTGTATCATCTAAATATTATCTTTAATGGCGACTTTATAAGTTGGAGCTGAGTACAGGTAAAAAATGCTTTTGTTGATACGTGTCACCTTCTAATACAAGGGACACTTGGAGCCTCTCTAGGGCCTATGAAATAAGAAAACTAAAATAAAGGTAGGTTATTGAGCTTGATAGTGTTGGAAGTCATCAATCTAAACTTGTGAACAAGAATTTTGACTAAAATTCATGAATGTTGAAAATCTTCCATCATTGCATATGTTGAGTCTTGAAGAAAGAAATATGAATCTATTTAGTCCATCTTTGGTTCAACTAAAAAAATCTAATTAAAGTTTTTAAGTCAAAATCAATAATTAGTTTTAACCACGCATTTTATGGTATCAACAACTTTTCAACCACAAATTCCATCATCTTTTATTAAAATCTATTAAAAATTTAATTTTTATCTAAACCAAAGAAAGGCTTGGCCCCTGTTTGGTAGACATTTTCATTTTCATTTTTCTACTAATTTTTAACCACACATTTTTCAATAAAATAATATTTTTCATCATATCAATAAATTTTTCTTCTTTTTCAACCACACATTCTCCATCAATCTACTATTTCAGAATACAATTTTTCCAAAATAACGTGGCTCAAACACACCCTTAATATGTTTTATGAGTACATGTCAAATGTAGAATTCATACCCTAGGTTTTAGGTTTGTATGTAGAAGCATGAAGAAAGATGCGAGGCGAAAAACAATTGTGAGAAGTAAGTTAGAGAAACATTTTTTCTAAGAGAAAATACACATTGTTTAAGAGAATAATATTTTTCTCTTGAAATGTTTTTTTGACAGCACCTGATTTATTTAATTTGTGAGTTCACCCTTGCTTCCAACAAAGCGGTATCAGAGCTTTGTTCAAAGAAATATTTAGAAATATGTCAAACAAACTCGTATTAGCTACGACTTCCTAAATTTGGTGGGAAGAATTACAACCAATGGAATTTCTTAAAGGCGAACTATATATAAAGGTTTACACGATTCGAATCCAACCACAAGTCATCATCTACCAGACGAAAAAAAAAATAAAAAAAAAATTGTCAAACAATTGAAAAAATGTCACCACCGGTCGAGAATGGCCCGTGCAAAAGTAAATTTAGAGGTGAATAAAGTAATCTAGATCTCTTCATTTTTTTTGGTTATATTTTTGAAGAATATATCCTTTTGTTGCTTTTAATTAAATATTCAAACAATCAGAATCCATGTTTTCTAAAATATTATAATTTTACCAATAATCTTATATGGCTGTACTGATATCACTGTGCAAAGGAACATATATGTTTGGTGGTTGTGGTCCAAACCAGTAAAAATATTAATTCTACTTTTGCTCTTAGCAAGCAGAAGGGACACTATTAGGACCACAAAGTAGCTAGGATTCAAATTATAATTAATTAATTTAAAAATACTTATGATCCATAAGTTCGATTTGAAAAAAAATAAAAAATAAAAATAAATAAATCCTTAAGAGAGATGACTTGCTTATAGTTTTATGTTTAACACGCGCGTCCTCGCGTATTTATTTTTCATTAAATATATTTACTATTTTTATTTGTATGATAATCATTTTAAAATTTAAATAGTTAAATAAGAGATGATTTTCTTGGAGGGTTATAATTTTTTTAATGTTAAATAAGTCTTATCTAACAAAAGGAGAGGCAATACAACATTTTGGGGACTTTAATCGATTATAGATTAAGTTCATGCACAGCTTTTGAGCATAATTAGAAGTATAAAACGGGACGAGAGGGATTGACCTACCTTGATAGAGGTCCAAGCAAGGATCTATGAGACGCGGTTTACCTTTGTACCCCTAGGTTCAGCTAATGATCTATCTCGACTAGCATGATTCTTTCAATAAAAGTGTATTTGATTGACTTTATTTTAATGAAAAATGCCATTTTTTTATCCAAGTTTCTACTATTGGAGTATTGATTGACAATTTATTCCATGAATTATTATTTTTTCAACTTTTAATCATGTGATCATATTTTCTTCAAAAACAAAGAAAATATTTTCTTTAGGGATGAGCGATTTTTATTCTCTCTCTCTCTCATCCATCCACTTTCTCTCATCTGCCCACAAATAAAAAAATGACAAATATAATATTTTTTAGATTGAAAACTGAATTAATCACACACATTTAATTAATAATTTTCATACAATAAGTTCTAGGCAATTGAATTGTCTAAAATTTCCATTTTTTGTCCATGTAAATTCCATACTCGCAATCAAACGCACTCTAAAAGTGTAATCTTAGAAGATCTAATTATTTAGATAAACTTGATAAACTCTCATGACATTTTTGGAACATCTCAATATTGAATAATATTAGAAAAAAAAATTTATAATCTAATTTATTATTACATCAATGTTATCCATTCACGCGAAGTTCAAAAGGCTTTTGAGGACATTAAGAAAAAACTTCCCTCTTTAAATCCCACCTTCCAACTTTTTTTGAGGATTCCATCACAACACTCTTTGCTTTAGTGGGCATCCATTGATAAAATTTATAAATTCTAGTTCTTCGATTTTGTTTGTTCAATCAATTTTCAAGTCCTTGTCTTAGTACAACCGAGATGTCCATTTCCAATCCTAGTATGGATGAAAAAACGCCTCCTTCTGTGCATCGCGAATGGGGCGGGATTTCTCTCCTCGTCATGGAATTGGAACGGGACAAAGAACATGTTTCCACTCCGATTCTCATTTTTTTATCTTTATATTTTCAAATTAATCGTATTTTGAAAAAAAAAAAAGCAGGAAGAGGATATTACATGGCCTCGCCCCGTCCTATTATCATTTGTAATCCTTGGTCTACTTTTAATCTCCACCAAACAGAGCATAATTATTAATTAATTTAATTCCTCAAGAGATTTGGGAAACGCTTCAAGTTGAAAAGGATTTTTGAGAACCTTAAAAGAAAATTGAAATTATATTATTTGTTCGCTTGTCTAAGGCAACTATATTCGAGATTCTATCGCCTACATTCTCCACTTTCGAAGGCATCTTATGTCATGTAAACTTTAAAATCCTAGGCTTTGGTCCTTTAGATTTAATTATAATCTCTCTAATTACTATACGTACGATTTATTATTATGGAATTATTTTACTACAAATTAAATGTTCGTGTAGAAATTCTTTCCTGATGTGCAATGAACTTTAGTTTGTTTATTTCGTAAATGAATATTACACGTAGATTTTTATTGTAATTATATTTGGCAAGACACGTGAGTTTCAGGCTATGTAGCACAAGTGGTGTTTTAACATTGGTTTACATAGCATTATATATTATTAAATTACATGTCGACTTAAATGTAGGGATATAAATTCATTTAATCGAATCTATTACTGTAATGCTACATAGATTGACGCTAAATATGATTTTTACTGCATAATAAATCCTAGCAACATCCAAGGTTGATTTTATCTATGAGAGACGACGCTAGAATATTGTCCTTAGGTACATTCATGGAATTGTACACTTTCGTATTTAGAGCATTGTTTGAGAGTGAGTAGGTAGCCTCAACCAATTGGAACTTGGATAGACGAAAGAATAAAAGTGAATTGGGGCCCCTGTGGAACCTAAGATTCTCGGGCCATTTGGCTAACTAACAGTCTAGCGGCCCAAGATATTCTAGCATGTTGTCTTATTGGACCTCTAGTTGTGGCCCCTAGCCCATATACAGCCCGGTATCTAATCTCTGTCCCTCAAAGGCCAATTTCTAGCAAATTATTTGTTGGGCAACTTACAAAAAAGGGGTACTTACAAAAATACCCTTAAAATTGGAGATGTTTTGAAAAACCATATGAAAGATTTTTAGAAAGTAAAAAATACTGTATAAAATAAAAAAGTGACACATTGTCACTTTTTTTTTTTTACCTTTTTTAAAAAAGTGACACAAACTCTAAAAAAGTGACAAAAAAAAAGTGTCACTAATCCACATGCTGATTAAAAAGTGATGTTTGTTTACTAAAAAAATTGACAAATTTTTAAAAAGTGATAGAGAAAAGTGACAAACACTAAAAAAGTGATATGCATTAAAAAAAATGCAAACATTCAAAAAAGTAACAAAACACGAATCGAAAACATTCAAAAAGTGACGACATTAATCGAAAAAGTGACAAAACTAAAAAAAAGTGACACAAACTAAAAAAAAGTGACAAATACTAAAATAGCACCAATCCACATACTGATTAAAAAGTGATGTTTGTTACTAAAAAAAGTGACAAATTTTTAAAAAGTGATATGAAAGAAGTAACACAATAAAAAAGTGATAGAAAAAAGTGACAAACACTAAAAAAATGACATGGATTTAAAAAAAAAAGTGACAAAACGTTCTAAAAAATGACAGTTGAAAAAAAAAACTGCAAACATTAAAAAAAGTAACAAAACACGAATCGAAAACATTCAAAAAAGTGGCAACACTAATCGAAAAAGTGACAAAATCATTCATTCACAACTTTTCTTCTCACCCAACCCCCAATTCTCTCTCTAATTTCCATATTATTTCTTTTTTATCTTCTTAAAAAGTGACAAAAACTTAAAAGGTAACAAAATTCAAAAAAAGTGACAAAATTTTAAAAAGTAACGAATTCAAAAAAGTGGCAAAAATTAAAAGAAGCTATACAGATTTAAAAAGTGACTCACAATAAAAAAGTAACAAACATTCAAAAAGTGACAAAATTCAAAAAAAAAAAAAAAAAAGACGATTTTTTTTTTTTAAAAAAGTGGAATTTCTTTTTATACTTTCGGGATTATGCAAAAGAAACAATGGAAATTTATATATGTGCTTTATAATTTGCTCCATCCCTACACTACAGCTCTTTATGAATTCAATATTGCGTACCATAGTCTTCTCCAAATCATTTTTCAAAAACCACCTAGAAATTTTTAAAACCTTAGCTACCTCTGCACTGGATCCCAACAAGCTCTTCAACACTGATAATGAAGGCGTGACCTTTTTATCTACCCTTCAATACAAGATCGCTAGATAATTTGAGATTATCTCAGCAATGTAATTAGCAAAAAAAGCCAAATCTTGGAAAATCTTGATTTTTGGCTTGATGGTGATGTCAATACTTGCAGAGAGAAGCCGAGGCTGAGTTTTCCCAACTTTCTCCAATCGGGTCTTTGAAAAACCACTCTCTTTAAGGAACTGTAATATTCAATCAGATTTTTCTAGATCCTTTACGTGGTTTAAAACAGATGCAACTTGTGAAGTCGTTTCGGGAGAAAACTGGTGTTGTGTAGTAGGAAATCTTGCAGGAGCATTTCTCGCTTGCTTTTTGGTTGATGTCGTTTCCGGCGATGATTTGCTTGAGTTTGGAATGAATTAGTGATTGATGATGCTTCAATTCTTGTATTCATTTAGTGATTGTACATGTTGGGCTTTGGTATCACGATTTAGGACGTAATTAATACGTTATTAAAATGTTTAATTAGTTTTTAGGTTATTAATCAAAACAATGTAAAAAAAAAAGCGTACCCTGCGTAATTTCCTCTACAAAAAATACCTTTGAAATTAAGGGACTTTCGAAAAATCATATGAAATGCATTTTGGAAGTAAAAAATACTGTGTAAATTTAAGTGTCACATTTTTTAGTATTTATCATTTTTTTGAATTTTTGTAACTTTTTTAGCATCTGACACTTTTTTATTAAAAAGTGGCATACAATATCACTTTTATTAAAAAGTGGTGAGTGACAGAATATTTAAAAAAAAGTGACAAAAATTTAAAAAAAATGACAAAACCTGAAAAAAATGACCAAACATTTATCAAAACCTTAAAATATATAATTTTATGCAATTCAATACGAACTGCAGTTGAAAATGCTCAACAACTACCTGCATAAAATTGATTCAATCCAAACACAAAATCATTACAAACATAAATATAATATAAAATGAAATTTTGATGTTTAGACTATATGTTGGCTTGTTATCTCGAGATTTTCCTACAAGACTTACCAGATCCGCCTTGATCCTTAACACTAGTGATGACACCTTATCTATGAACTTCATACCATCCACAAGCCCAAAAACCATAACCAATAAAGCAGAAGCCAAAAACACCTTCCAAACTCTCATCTTTTCGATATCAGAATTCAATTTTCCAATTTGACTATACTAGGCATAATGTAAAAAATACAAAAAGCGACAAATACCCCCCCAAAAGTGAGAAACATTAATTAAAACCTTAAAATAGATCGAGAGGTGGTTGATTTTTTTTTTCTACATATTGTCTATTTGTGATTAACTGATTATGCTTCATTTTTATCAAGTAAACATAAAATATAACTTCATTTGGAGACACAACATATAAGTTGGAAGTACTAAATATTTAAAAAAAGTAACGAAAATGCAAAAAAGTGACAATTTACGTTCGTGTCAATAATGTAAAACCACCCTACTGTCTACATATGAAACGAATGAACCGTTACATACAATCATTTGATCAAATCTATCCAAATAAAACTTCTACATCGCCAAAACAATTCTTCTTCCAACTCTCTTTTTCCTTGCTAAATTAATCAGAGTAAAGCCTCCACATCCCAAAAAACTAATCATCATCCAATAGAAGGTAAAATGTACTCACTAGTGCAAACGTGCTAAGGCAGTGCAATTAAAGCGTGTTTGGGAAGTACCTGAAAATCCCCAATTTCGGGATTTGCTTCTATACCATTATTTCCCTATTTGAATTCCAATGCTCCACGTACTTTAGAAAGCAAGTAAACCATATTATACGAGCGGTCATTGATATGTAGAGCAAAAATAAATGGTTTTTCATGAAAAAAATGCAACAAAAACGCACCCTAAAGGATAGTTGTATTACCCGTAAGAACACAATTAGCTTCATGGGGTATGAATTTTCAAGAGCCAATGTGCATAAACACATTATTAAGCACACAAAACTTTTCCCTCGTACCACCCTATCATGTTCCTCTGCATTTCTTTTTACTTTTCAATTTTTTGATTCTTGTACTTTCTTTATGAGATATAAAGCACTGTTGTGTTTTTAATATATAGCATTTAATGCCCAATTTTCTGTTTATTTACGGCATTTAACTCCTCATTTTTCGTTTTTTCATTTGGCGATGTGTAAATTTTTAGTGCCTCTTTGTTTGCCATTTACATCTCCTTTTTAGGAGAAATGTTACCGTTTACGGGTGTCACTTAGTCCAATTTTTTGACTTTTATCTTACAATTTTCATGTTGTAACAACTATATTTCTTTTAAAAAATGGCTCCCAAAGAGTAATGCTATTCAACCCTATTAGGGTTAATAGTCTATGTTACGTTAATATAATATTAAATAATAAGTAAACTTAGGCTCCGTTTGATTGACAAAGTTTTTTAGGGAAGTAGGAAAATCTTTTCTCTTTTCTAACTTTTGTAGTGTTTGATTGACGAAATTTTCTCGAAAAAATATTTTCCAACTTTCTAAATTTTCCACATTTTTGAGGAAAATAAATTTTTAATGTTTTGGTGAGAAAATATTTTCTAACTTTTCAATTTTTATTTTTATTTATTTTTTTGCAATTGGAAAAAATTCTAGACACAATGGTAAAAAGAAAAAAAAAATCATTTTTATTGACAATTTTCATGTAAAACAAAGCCAAACGAATGATATTTAGCATGATTATTTTTTTTCAACTTTTTTTTTTTTGGCAATTGAAACAAATTCCAGATTCAATGGTAGAAACATTATCACTTTAATAAACAGTTTTCATAAAAAATGAAGTCAAACAGATACCAAACTTTCAATATTTTCCATGAAAAATTATACTAATCAAACACAATTAATTACAATTCCCAACAAAACAATTTTTAGGAAAATCTTTTCCTTATAAAACATTTTTTTTCCACTCATTTTCCATCTTTCTATCAAACGGACCTTTAAATAAGTCATTTAATTCTACATTTTATTTAGTAATAATCCTAGTACAGCTAAATAATATTACTCGTAAATTTATGACTGTGTATGTGTGTTTTTATATATATATAATTTTTTATTTTTTATTTTATTAGAAGGGCCAACTAAGGGGACACGAAGTAGGGACAACACATTCGGACAAAAGGGTTGACTGTTAAAAAAAAAAAAAAACAAAACAAAATGTTAATGATTTTCATTATGGAAATGTCTGTATCAAAATAATTAAAGTAATCAAATCTTTTTTTAAATAAATTGCATGTCATTTTCATCCATAAAATCATAATATATGTGCATGGAAATTAAGCTATATAAAAGAACTCTAATATATTCCTTAGCTTGACTTTTCTTATTGCTTTTATCCGTAGAAGGACGAGTTCAAAGGCAAGGGAAGAATTATGTCAATTTGCAAATTGTCTGTTAATTTTTCTTTGCAATTAATTTTGTATTTATATTGGAAAATCGTGTGGGGACATCCTTTCATTGCATCAAATGTATCGAAATTCATCGATAAATCCCATGTAGTGGTTTGCTTTATTAATAATTAATAATAGTGTGAAATGTAATAGGTTTTGTATTTTTGTAGCTTGTAATCTTGACTAGAAAGTTGGAACAAATGCCTGTTTCAGATTCTAATTTCTGTCTTGTGGTTTCTAATTATTTTGCCACAATACTTGTTTCTTATCTTGTAAGATTGTGGAGGTTAAGATAAGGAGAGGATACAGATATTTTGAGTTAAGAAGACATAATCAAACTTGTAAAAAACTTGTGAGAAATTTTATATTAAAAAAATTCATACCCCTTGAAACTTGGAGATTATTTTCCAAGTTCCAACTTTTTTGGTTTTATATAGCCAAATTTTTCTTGGCAATTAATTTTCCCCCCTACCCCCCCCACGTGACTCCATTTTCCTCATTTTTATTAAATTTGTTCTTCCACCACTTTGGTGGAAAAATGGATTTTCGTTTTGCAATGAAAACAAATTATATCCCATAGAAAAAAAAAAAAAAAATCTCTCTAATGGACAATTTTCATGAAAAATAAAGTTAAACGAACACCAAAAGATCCAAAATTTCAACATTTTTCAGTGGAAAGTTACACCAATCAAACACAACTAATTGACAATTCACAATAAAATAAATTCTAGGCAATTCAATTCCTTGAAATTCGTTTTATTTCCACTCAAATTCCATTATTGCAATCAAACAGATCATAAAAGTTATCAACAACGATTTTTTCCATCATAAAACTTGGGTCTGTTTGATTACAAATGTAAAATTTGGGTGGAAAAAAAATGAATTATAGGGAATTGAATTGCCTAAAATTTGTTTTACTAAGAATTGTAATTAATTGTGTTTGATTAGTATAATTTTTCACCTGAAAAATATTGAAAGTTTGGTATCCATTTGACTTTGTTTTTTTCCATGAAATTGATAGTTTTTTTTACCATTGAGTCTAGAATTTGTTCCAATTGTCAAAAAAAATTAATAAAAAAAAATTACCCTACCGAACATTCGTTTGGATTTATATTGCATGGAAATTGTCGATAAAAGTGATAATTTTTTTTTACAATTGTGTTTAGAATTTTTTCCAATTGTAAAAAAAAAAAGGTGGGAAATGAAATTCATCAAAAAGCAAAAATAAAAAAGTGAACGTGTGAAAGAAAGTGGGAAAATGATTTTCATGGAAAATTTCTCTCATCAAACAAGGTAAAAGCTAGAAAATGGAAAATAAATTCTTAGTTCTAAGGGAAAACAAATGCTATTTAGATATTTTCATCTCCATAGTGACACATATTCACCATTGTAATTTCTCAATCCCCTCAACTAGCAGCCGAAAAATACTATACTTAGTTTATAATCACGATGAGTACGATTAGGTCATATATATGAAGTGTATTTTTTTTATAAGATTTTACAATTTTCTTCCTCGTCTATGGATGAGGTAAGTTATTATCTTCGGCACCTTTAGTTGGAGTTCAGGTTAAATTCTATTATGCCCCTATTTGATAAGAATTAAAATCTGAATTTTAATCTAAATCATAGTTAACAATTAGTTTTTTCTTTTCTTTTATAATATTGAAATGAAAGAGTATTTAGTAGAGATTAGTATAATTTATTTCGTTATTTTCTTTTATTCTTGAAAAGGTTTCTTCAGAATCTTTGCTCGAGACCCCCAAGTCGCTTAGACGCCAATAAAAATAGGAGTCGTGCTTCAAGTACCTAACATTTTACCTAAGGGTTTACCTAATTGTCAAATGGCGCCCCAACAATCAGGTAAATCCTTAGGTAAAAATTTATGTACAAATAGTTTTTCCCTAAACATAGTCCCTATTTGGAATAAACGTGGTTAGTAAATAGAAACAAATATTGCCAGTGAAAGATGTCAAAATTCGGCATAATTCATTTTTTTCTTTTTTTGACCTTTTCTCTAGAAACTTGGAATTCAAATTTGACTGTAATTATAGGTTTCGAAACTCCAAGACTTCTTCACTGTTTTGTAGTGTTTGTTTGTTAATAATCATTTGAGAGAGAGAGAGAGAGAGAGATTGTTCATATAAATTCTTCACGGCTTAGAACATGTTTGGTTAAACTTTTAAAAGTTAGCTTACAAGAAAATAAGTGAATTTTGAAAAAAAAAAAAAATATTGGTCAAAATTGAAAATGATTAAATTATTTTTGCTGTCAACATTTATAAGTTTAAATGTGTGAATGTATTGATTCCTCTACAAATGTGTCCATTCATCACATATCTTTGAAATTAAGCTTGTCCTAGATAAGATATAAAACTCTTGCTTTTTCCATGAAATTTGATTGAAACGGGTGAATTTTTTCATTACTAGTTTTGAAGCCGAAATGCACAGAAAACTAAAAAAGTAAATATTTGTCGAAAAATTCCATTATCTCACTTTTCTGGACTTGCTCGTTGAGTTATTAACGGCGCTACAAGAAAAAGGTCATATAAAAAATATAATCGCCTCTCTTCGATTCACTTGGAGCCGTGTCTCCTAACTATAGTCATCTTGGTCCAATCCAATTCAATCCTCAAGTGTAGCTCTAATCGCACATGATACTCGTACCTTCTATTTATTAATGGAGCTATTGAGGAGAACTAATAAGGTACTCTTATAATCCAAGTTTCAATTGCCGATTCTTTCATCTAGTTAGCTTTTCACATACCGACCTCTATCTGAGGCCAATTCTTTTCCAAAACTCATTTTCGATCAAATTCTCCCATAAAAAAATTTACTCGTAAACTCAAAATATTTCCATATTTTTTAGTCACACTTTCTCTGAAAAATCACTACTCAAAAACACATTTTTTCTATAAAAAAAAAAAAAAAAAAAAAAGGTACCTGAATTTAAGTCATCTCGCTAATTAAAAGCTTTAAATTGCACCAATGATGGTACAATATTTTAGGGCCTGTTTGCATTCTTGTGTGTGGGTGGGGGTAGACATTAATTAATGTTAACAAAGTTAGTGGCATGTCTTTATCAACTGTCTTTAATCACTTCTCTATATATATATATCATATAGGCCAAAGAAGTCCAAATTCATATGTTTCATGTCAGCCATATTTTGCTCCTAACCCAGAATTACCTGAATTTTGTCCCTCTCCACCTAAAGAAACAATTCAACTTTGAAAGCCACAAAAAAAGACACACAAAAATAATTATTGTACGTCTTTATATATATTCGATGTCGAATGTTACAGGAGACGATGGGAGTTTCTCATCTGGAGAAGTCCAGCAACTGCAAAAATCGTCCCAAGCTGCTGACTCTGCGAATGGCTCGAGCTCTAGGAAACCGCCTTCTAAGAAGAAAAGAAACTTACCAGGAACTCCAGGTAATTCAGTAATTTATAAATTTCTTGACCTATAGATCAATGGAGTTTAGGCTAAATATTCTATAAATTGAATTATCTAACTTGTGTTATAGCTTAGATGAATGTATTTTCCAGAAGTTGAATCGAAAAAGTTGAGTCTACAACTTGTATAATCTTGGAACCATAAGTTGCATTTTTGGTACACAACTTGAGCAGTACTAAACGAAAATGAGCAAAATTCTTATTTATCATAATATCAATTATTGTGTAGCAACAAGACTTCACCCTTTTAGGTACTTTTATAAGAATAATAAAGTTCATTTTTTTTCAACATGAAGTGAGAAACAACAACAAATTAAACATTTCATTTCCTAACAAAGTTTAGATGGACTACATAGATCTACCAATGTTGTCATGAGAAAATCCTAATGTTGACGTAAAAAATCTGATGATCGATATTCTTGAGATTCGTGAAAAGCACATTGAAGGTGATGCTGAGGCTGTCTAGTTGCAACCACATTGATCGTTCAACGGTTTTTTTATGTCAACACTCGCCAATCAGTAATCATTACTTAAAAATGGACAATAAATTTATGAATAATGTTATTCATAGTGAAAACTACTTTTAATCGCTCTACATACACATGGCTATTGTTATTTGATGCATTGTTTAATGCATCAAATAATAAACTGTCATGTGTATACCAAGTAT
The DNA here is from genome assembly GCA_019097785.1 of Fraxinus excelsior. Taxonomy (NCBI): domain Eukaryota; kingdom Viridiplantae; phylum Streptophyta; class Magnoliopsida; order Lamiales; family Oleaceae; genus Fraxinus; species Fraxinus excelsior. Next base: position 21,434,006 of record CM032643.1, on the reverse strand, counting down.
GAAAATTATCGGTAGTTTTCATTATGAATATCATTATTTTAATTCTATACATGATTAATACTATAATGCTCCACACTCGTATTGACTGAACTTCCCACCCCCTTTGTGAAGTGTGATCATGGATGTCTTATTGAGTTTTTGTTAGGGTTGGACATGGTCCAGTTCGATTCCGTTCTGAAGAGATACGAACTGAACCAAGAGATACGAACTGAACCAAAATTTTCGGGTATTTAATAATATAGAACTGTTCGAGTTCGGTTCCGTTCGGGTTTAGTTCGGTTCCATACCATAATTAATTTTTTTAACATTTACAACAATACTACATAAATACAACTAATGACATGTTCATTCGTAGCTTCGATGGACAGTTGGAGAGGGGAAGTTGAATTCGACAATCGACGGCTTCGATTTGGACATGTAGATGTAGGTTTTCAATTTATCAAATGATTTGGAATTAGTGGATATGTGCTTACTAAATGAAAGTATGAAATTGGAAAGGGAATGATAAAAACTTAGAAATGCCTAGATTTGGGGCTAACAATGAAATTAATAATGTGGAAATTACACAAGACATGAGTTTTCAAGATTCAATTTCAAATTTCAGATATTATGTTTCAAATTTCAAAAATCAGATATTTCATTTCTAAATATTAATATTAATTATATAATTTTATTCAAAAATCCTAATCAAAACATTTTCCTCCTCTTCTCTCCTCTCACCTTCTTCTCTCTTATCGCTTTCTTCTCTCCGCACTCTCAACAACCGCTTCTCCAATGCACCCATTCCCAAGACCTCGGTGTTATGCCGCCACAAGATGGAGAAGCTCCACACAACGATGCTGGGAGACGCGATGTTCTGATTTATTGGATTTCATCTTTGATGAAGGTTCTGATCTACGGTGACGTGTCGATACTGGATATGTTGTGATGTTCTAGTTCTGGTATTGGCATTGTGGCGATGGCGGCAATTTTGTAGATTTGGTGGTGATAGTGGTTGGGTGCGATTGTGTGGTTAGCGTCGCTGCAGAACACTTCAAGAGGTTTTGGGTCGATTTCACAGCAGCAGTGATTTCACAATGAGTTCAATTTCACCATTGAGCAGCGTGAGCTGAGTTTTGGCTCTCGATTTGATGTCAGATATGAGGAAATTTGGGTCAGAGTTTTGGGTAGCAATCTGGTGCGCAACGTGGTAAGAGTTTTTTGGGTGATTTTTTGTTGGCGCTGGTGAGGTGGTGGATTTGGCACTATTGATGGTGGTGTAGTGCGATGTTGGGTGGGTGGTGATGTGCAGTGGCGGTGTGTGGTGCGGTGGTTAGGTTCGATAGTGCTGTGTTCGATGATTGGGTGCGGTTGTGTGATTGGGTTGCTATGTGCGGTGGTGGTTGTACAGTGGTGTTGACCATTGGTTGGGTATGGTGACAATGAGTTCAGATTGTCCATGTGGTGGTGGTGGTCTGTGAGATCTACAAGCGAAGCAGATCTGTGGTATGTTTTGGTTGGACGGTGATGGTGGGATGGTGGTTTTGGCAACGACGGTGACGGTGGTGCTGCTGAGGCAGTAGTAAGGTGGTGTCGTAAATATTGGTGGTAGTCTCATATTATTTGGTCGTTTGTGACCATTAAATTCATTAATTTGTGATAGATAAACAATATGTGAACAATAAAAAATATAAATAGTGAACTAAAAATAATTTGTGATCGATAATTTGATAATTTGTGACTGTCTAACTAAGTTATGACTTATAATGTTTGTGATTTGTGACCGATAAATAAGTTGTGACTGTGACGTTCCAATTTTTTTATTTGTGATCGATGAACAAATTGCAACTTATAAAATTTCTAGATTGTGACCGTAAAATGATTTGTGACCTATAAAATTTTTAATTTGTGAGTGTAAAATAATTTGTAACTTATAAAATTTCTGATTTGTAACCGATGAACAAATTGTGATATAAAATTTTTGAATTGTGACCTTAAAATAATTTATGATATGTAAAGTTTATGATTTGTGACCAATTATATAGAATTTGTGACTAAATTATATGGAGTAGTGACCCTAATATATTTAATTACTAAAATATATGTTCAATAAATTAATTTATTAAAAAAAATTTTAAAAATTCGGGATTTGAAATTTTAAATTTTAAACATTCTCTCTTAAATTTGAAATAGGTAAAACTAAATCTCTTAATTATGAAATTTTCCCATTAATAATTGGGCCAAAAATTTAAAATTTAAAATTAAATTTAAAAATTGGGTTAGGTTGAACTAACTAGATATAGACTTGACTTGAGAGTTGGGACATTAATAACTAAATTAGTTAATTTGCTAATTTATTTAGAAAAAATTAAAAAAATTTAATTAATTCAATATGAAAATTTTTTAAAAATTATTTAGATTCGGTTATTCGATTCTTGATCTAGAACCAAAAACCGAACCGAATCCATCGGTTCTCGATTATACCAATTCGGATATTTAATTTATGAAGAACCGCTCGATTCAATTCAGTTCGGTTCGAGAGTTTTGTCCGGCCCTAGTTTTTGTTTTTCTAAACACACACAAACACTGGGATTAATAATCAAACTGTGATTTAATTCTATTTATTTTTATATTATGAAGATCCAACTGCAGATGTTATTGCTCTGTCACCAAAAACCCTAATGGCAAGAAACAGATTTGTGTGTGAAATATGCAACAAGGGATTTCAGAGAGATCAAAATCTGCAACTGCATAGAAGGGGTCATAATCTTCCCTGGAAGCTTAAGCAAAGAACAGTCGAGTCGTCGAGAAAGCGAGTTTATATATGTCCAGAGCCGAGTTGCGTGCACAATAATCCGGCGCGTGCATTAGGGGATCTCACCGGAATCAAGAAGCATTATAGCCGGAAACATGGAGAGAAGAAATGGAAGTGTGAAAAATGTTCAAAGAAATATGCAGTGCAGTCTGATTGGAAGGCTCACCAAAAGACTTGTGGATCAAGGGAATATAAATGTGATTGTGGAACCATCTTCTCCAGGTATTGTTTGTTTTCTTTCTAACTTTCTTCTCGATCTAGAAACTGAATAATGAGGAGTGACGAGACAAAAGAATTGAACGCTCGACTTGGCCCACTGCCACCCCTACCGAGATCACTTCAAGTTAACTTTAGCCTATGTCTAGCTCATGTTTATATACCGTCACTTTTTATCTACACATTTCAAGAGATTCACAAGCACTACTTACTTATCCACGACCATTTCTATATATTTATAATTTAAACCATTTATAAACACTTTCAAAACATGCATGATGAATTTTCAATCCTTTTCACTTGAAAAATTGGTATTATTCCTCTAGATTAGTCATATTTTAACGAGGTAAGGTCAAGTCCTCCTTGGTCTCTACGAGCCACGAACTTCCACTCCTTGCACGATGCATCACAACAATGCTTCTAAATATTTTACGCACCATGGATAATTTACCTTGATAACAATATATTCTGCATCAATCTTTACGCTGATTACAAATGAAAAAATAGCAAAATCTGAACACTTTTCTTTTAGTATAAGGTTGTAATCTTATCCTTGGTTGCATCCATTGGACACAGGAGAGACAGTTTTATCACTCACAGGGCTTTCTGTGATGCACTGGCTGAAGAAAACAACAAAGTTATGAACCAAAGCTTGATGTTACCAAATTTTCATACCCAAATGCCTGATCAAATTTTGTCAAATATGCCCATAAACAGCAACACAAACACATCAATGGAGTTATCAGAATTCACCAATCCCCTCCAATCAATCCCTCCAGAAATTGTCCCAATAATGCCATTCAAATCTATGTACAATGCGGCAGCAGGAGGCATGTTTTCCAGCAATTCTGGCAATCTCTTTGGGAATACAAGAGGCATTCCCTCATCATCATCAGCCCTTCAGCTCAATAATGGTGGCCAAATTTCAGGATCATCAGCCAATATGTCTGCTACTGCATTACTACAGAAGGCGGCCCAAATTGGTGTAACTTCAAGCAATAGTACTATGACCTCTCCAATGATGCAAAAAAGTTTTGTTAGCGGTATGGCAGGATCTGATCAACTCTCTGGATCAAGAACTTCGTCAAATTTTCATCAAAACAACTCGTTTGAGAATAACGAGCAATCTAAAGGTACTTTCAGTACCCAGCTTTTACAGAAGAGCCCACAAGAGTTGTCTAAGTTATTCCATTCCGGGACTGGTGGCTCAGCCTTGAGTGACATGGTGTTGAACGGCGGAATGCTGGTGGACAGTGATCCATATTCTGCTGGTTTCTTGAAGAGTGTTATGGAAAAAGAGGATAGTGAAAATTCTGGCATAGTGCAACGAAGAATGGCTATGAGTAGGAGCTCTACAGGGAACTCCAGGTTGGGAGATAATGATATGATGACTCTGGATTTCTTAGGGGTTGGGGGATCCAAGGGCCCCCAAAATCTGCATGAACAGAGCTTAGAAATGGAGGGTTTAAACCAACAGAGAATGCATGTAACGCATCCTTTGCACCAAATACAGCTCTCGCATGGGGATTCTGATATGGAAAAGCCCTTGTGGGATATGTGAAAGAGTAATACTCTTATGCATTACTACGTCTGTTAAAGATATGAAAAGATTTGTAACATTCTACTTGACATTTCTCGACTGTTTGAGATTATTTTCATAACAATATAGTTTGATTATGCGATTAGTATAGAATTTTTCATTTTGGTATTTAAAGTTCTTTGTCCTATGGTAGTTTCCTTTATAGCTCTTGGACAGAAAAAAATTATTTAGTGCATGAAGAAAAAGATGATGAACAACAGCAACCTATTTACAGCAGAAAGGATTAAAGTAGAAGAGAGTTAGAATTTACTTGGACAAAAGAAGCCACAACAAGTCTTTTGCATGCATTTGGCATAATTAGTGAACTAAAAGTAAAAGAATTAAAAGGGCTGGGATGGACCTCTCTTCACATGGGCACGACACGACACGATGCGACACGACATATATACACGAGCATTGTTTGGCATATGCGCATCAACCGATAAGTCCTCATATACTATGACAGATTCATTTAAAAAAATTAATATTAATCAAATTTAGTATAATCAAATCATTCTGCATTTATAATTCTTTATTTGTACTTCATTAAAAAGTGAAATATATAGCCATTGTTTTCAAAGACTACCACTTGGAACGCTTAGGTACTTAACTAAATAAATCAAATTAACAAATATATAAAAACTGAAAAAGAAAGACATTTTCTTCCTCAACCTCCGGACACTAGCCCCAAATCTTGGCTCCCGCCCACCCCCACCAATAAGAAAACTCTCCCAATTAGGCATAAATTCTGTGGATTCTACTTCCGACTGTGTAAAGGGAAGCTAGGAGGTCCAAGCCTTCTCTTCGTCAAGATCGATCCAAACCTGCACCAGGGAAGAATGCCAATATCAACAAAATCCAAATTATTTGAATGCAAGTATTAAACTAATTCTAGAACACTTTCTTGGACACTTCACTGCTAGCCAAGGAACCAAACTCAAGATGGTATCGAAACTTAACTTACAATGTTATAGACAAGATGAAACTGTAATGTTGGATAATATGAAAGTAACTGCAAAGAGGAGAATATGAAGCGCAGCACCCTGAACAAAGGTAAATATGATAATATCCAACACTGATGATTTTGAGGAAGTTATGAATTGAATAGAGTTGAGGACAAATTATAACGTAAACGATGAATACCCACATTCGAAGAAAACGAATTTGCGGCTGCATATATATAATCATCCACCGAATGGGGTTGCTGGTGGGAGAAGACCCCTTCAAAGAGCTCCATCTCTCGGCATTAATTGCCATTGTTCAATCACTTTTTAACACAATACTCGGAGACTTTCTCGCTTCAATCTCTGCAGGCACCCGGTTTTCTTTCAAGTTCTTTGCTAGCCAGACAACTGAACCATTTCTTTCACCATTGCGAGCATGTTAGGTTGTGTTTCACCAACTCAAAAGGAGCTTTTTGTTTTTGGAAAGGTTAATCAAGCGATCAGAAGGATCAGCAAAAGCAATTAATGAAATTGCATTACCCATATAAATGTCAGAATTCACATTCGGGGACTCATCCACCAAGATATTACACTAGCGGCAAAATACTGAAACAATAAAGCCAGTATCGAAAATGATGCATGTGAAGGTTTTCTCAAAGTCAATTCAAATCAAAATTGATCCGGATATAGCCGTACACTCTTCAAATCTGACTTCGTTACAGCCATACACGTTAGCAAGACCTGTACGACAGCCCAATAGTCGATGTTCATGCCTATAGATGGTCACATGACAGTACAAGCCACCCTCAGGCATCAGGTCAACTCATTTGACCATGATGTTATCAGCCTTATCTCCGATTGAGTGAGGAGATGAACCTATGAGAGAATGATTTCTGAGAGTGAGAATCGCTTGGCAGTGCACTAAAGCACACAAGCTAAATGACCTGTCTTATACTTGGCAGTTGGGGGTAGTGGCTTAATGGAGCATTATTACCTCCATGACAGCCACGCTCAAATTTAAACATGCCTTCCGGCAAAAGTCATGGGGTATCGAATCAAATGCTACTCAGAACAACTTACACTTACAAGAGTACATACTCATACTCTCTCATACTCTCTCTCTCTCATACTCTCTCTCTCTCATACTCTCTCTCTCTCCCTCCCTCCCCCCCCTCCCTCCCTCCCTCCCTCTCTCTCTCTCTCTCTCTCTCTCTCTCTCTCCCTCCCTCCCTCCCTCCCTCCAAGCAATGACATACAATCCAACTAGTGTTCCATTAATTTCATAACCTTTGCTTATCCTTCCATACTTGTCAAAGTATAACAGGGCACGCACCACCACGACCATGTCCAATTTGCACGTGATAGAGACAAGTCATCAAGAATACAAGACACCATAATGACCAATGAAGAACATTGATTGTATAAATTTAGCATCAAGAATATTCAAAGTCCAAAGTAATAGTGAAAGAATTTCTGTTAAAAAGTGATCCCTGAAGGAAACATAACATTGGCTACATGTACTCAGTGAGATGCTGCTATGTGAGTCCTAAACACATTTCACTGTCAAAAAAAGTTAAATACTTGCCATTGGAAAAGAACCAATTCCAGGTGGTTCGAAGAGCATTAAATATGGACAAAAAGCCATACTAAATATCAACATGAAACAAGATACTGTCATTGTGCAAATTACAAAAGAGATTTTTGCCAAATGAAAGGGAGATTCCATGTGAAGTCGTACCATAACGAAGGGTCAACCAAGCTAAAGCTTTATGAATTTAGCACATGCTCCATTCGTTTTCTGAGAAGAAGGAAAAAGCCAAACTAAACTATCAATATTTGCTCTTTCAGTAGCTAATCATAGCAACTTTTCACTACACAAAAATAGTTATTACAAAAAGCATTGAAAAATTGGCTATTCAATTGGACTGGATGGATCGTGAATTGCATTACCTTTATTTCAAGCAAGTACCAACTATGATTCTACGAGACCTGTCAAGCGTGATGACATCCATAATTTCAGGCAAATCATTCTTATAGTTGAGCACGAACTTAGTCAAGAATTGTGGATCAGAGATTGACAAAAAGGAAATTGAAGTAGAATATTCCTTCACAAACCCCTTCTCAATCAAAATCTTGATCACACGACACCGTGGGATGATCCTCCTCTCCAAATTGTAAAAGAGGGCAACTGGGCATCGAGCAACTTTGGCAGGAGACCAGCTCATCTCGTTTACATAAAACTCCATTCCCCTCGTGATTTTTTCATCGGACAACTTCATACACAGAGGGTGCGATCTGAAGGCTGATACAATCTCAGTATCTGACAAACCAAAACTCCTATAAACCTTGATTCTATTCTCCCACGCCTGCTCGCTAATCTCACACAACACATGAACTGCCCGAATAAACATCATCCTTGAAGGGTCAAATCCCATCTGAATTGCTTTGTCCACACTCCTCTTAAACTTGTCACATTTCATTTGCACTGAATGAGGGTAGTGAGTTAACATGTATGAGATAAAGCTCTCTGGTACCCCTGCTTCACTCAATAGCTCTACATTGGGCTCCATTACTTTCAGATTGCAAGATAAAATTCTAGGACTTCGCTTTAAAATTCGAACAATATCTTCATCAGAATCCACTAATGTCTTGAGAAAATTATAACATGGGATGAACTGTTTTTCAATGCTTCCAGCCAACAATGCAGGATTACCCATAATAACTTTTGGCAGGTCAGAACTCAAGACCCCTATAGATGAAAAGAATTTGAGTTTAGGCAAAATAATGTTCTGGGGATCGCACGAGAAGATATTTGGGATTACCTCGGCAAGTCTGGAAATTTGGGTATCACTAAATTCATAATTTTCCAAAAGGGTGCGAAACCGTTCAGCTTTTTCCGGTTCAATCATAGAAGAAGCAGATAAATTGCGTAGAAAAATATCCAGTGAGGATTTGTACAAGCATGAATCACCCAGCTGCCTATGGATTGGGAATACCGTTCTAAAAAGTAAACTGAACATCGTTCCTCTCTAAACTGCTGATGAAGATTATGCTATGGATGAACTCACCCGTTCTTAGAAGCAAAAATATGATTTGCAACGCGCTCTATGAGAATAGTTCTTCGAGGATTTACAGATCTTCAAATGAAAGAGACGGCTGGATTCTCCGCACTCGCACTGAGACTGCATATATTGGGCGGCGCCGATCGACGGACAACAAAGTTTGAGAAGGGTTTAGGGGATACGGGGAGGATTTTCAGATTGACTCGAAACTTCTTCGGCTCACTAAACCGGTTTGTTGTAGACCATAAAACTTATATTTGGAAATAAGACTCGGTTGCATTTTCTTCAAAATATTAATAATAATAATAATAATAATAAAAATAAATTTGAAGTACAAATCGATTTCAACTGTGGCATACAACGTGCTATATTGGTATGTTATAATAAAACTGACATCTTCGACTTATATCGTTTTTTGTTTATAAAATCTAATATATCTTTATTCTTATAATTATAGTATACAACTATATCTTTTCATTATATTCACGGATCACGATTTTTCTTTAAATAATATTTATAAAACATTGTAACTACAACATAATATTTTTTTATCAATCCATACTCATGTAAAAGAATCAATCCGCTGATCACTATTCATTTCTGAGTCATTTTCGTTTTTCACATTTTACCCACACTACCTTTAAAAGAGAGAATCAGGTAGTTACAATTTTTTATTGATTTCAATTTCAACCGTTCATTCCTACCTTTTTTTTTCCTGCAGTCTAACTTTGTTGATTATGTGGTAGTGTATACTTTTTAAAATATCTCTAAAATATCTTTTCAATTTTTCTAAAATAGAATAGATAGATTGTCGATTTGAAAGTCTTATAATATTTTTATTTATTGAAAAAATAATTCCTTTTCAGACCCAAAATATCTTCCATAGCTGTACTTTCTTCCTTTTGCCCTAATTTTTGTTTTGTGTATTTTTCTTCTACAAAGAGAACCGTTCGATACAATTTTCACATAATCATCCAGTAAATTGTGAGTCATGTCTTTATTTTGCTATTTTGAGCTTCATGTTGATCTCCTCTATATGTTGTAACATTTACTTTTTGCATTTACAGTTAATTTTTATTTTTCTTTTGCTTTCTCTTTTGCAACTTTTCTTCAGGTGTGAAAAAGTATCCAAAAAATTGCAACTGAAATAGGAGACCGTGCAGCTTAGATATGTCGAATTTACAGTTTCCCTTTTAAGTTTACATTTTCTCCAATTTAGTGGGTTGTTGTTAGAATTTGAGAGTTCTTTTTGGACCGTGTATTTTCATCTGAATGCTTTTCACATCACATAGTCGTAAGTTTGATAAAATGGATTGAGCTCTTTAATCTTATAGTAAGTCAGAGGCACGTGCTAGTATAGTTGGCTATGTAATAGCGTGGACTGATTTTTGATTATTTTTGGAGACATCACTAATTAAATATTATTTAACAAAACTTATTCAGTAGAAACTTTAAAGTTACAATGAAAAATAAACAAATAAAAAAAAAGGAAGTTAGAAACAAAATGAGAAATTATTCATCATAAACAACCAATATAATTCAATTCAAATTTAAAAACATACATACACTAACAAACTACCAAGATATTTTTTCTTCTTTCTTCCTCAATTTTCTTGTTGTACAAACCTTTAGAGGTCTTGCTTATCACATTTTAAGTTTTTGTAGGGTAGATAGACAAGAAAAATTAACGATTATGATTTTACGTTTAATAATTTAAGATAATTTTTATATTTAAACTTAATCGACAATATATTTATTATTATCACATTTTAAGTTTTTAAAAAATATATAAATCGATACAAATGAATATTCATATCGTGAAATGTCGAATCAAACATTGTAGGAAAAATAACGTTCGAAAAAAATATATTGGAATGTTGTTGAGATTAAAAAGAAACATAAAGAATCATGACTTTACGTTTCACAATTAATGTAAAATTATTTTTTATATTTAAAATTTATCGAACATATATTTATCATGGTTGCACTCAACATTTTCAACAAATTTTAAATCGCTTAAAATGCATATTTGTAACTTAAAATATTGAACGAAACGTTAAAAAAATTGGCTTAATTTAAGATAAAAATTGAAGAAAAATGAAATTGAGATAAATTAGTTTGAGTATAGAGGTTGAGGGTGTGTAAAAATAGAAAATTAACGATTATGATTTACGTTTAATAATTTAAGATAAAATACTAAATAAAAAATGGTTTAATTTAGGATAAAAACTGAATAAAAATGAAATTGAGAGAAATTAGTGTGAGTACGGGGGGTTGAGGGTGGGTAGAAAAGAAAAATTATTGATTATGATTTTATGTTTAATAATTTAAGATAATTTTTATATTTAAACTTATTCGATAATATATTTATTATTATCACATTGTAAGTTTTTTTTAAAAAAGTTAAATCGATCCAAATAGATATTCATATCGTAAAATATCGAATCAAATGTTGTAGGAAAAATAAAGTTAAAAAAAAGATATTGAAATGTGGTTGAGATTGAAAAGAAACATAAATAATCACGACTTTACGTTTCACAATTAATGTAAAATTATTTTTGATATTTAAAATTTATCAACTATATATTTATCATGGACATACTTATAGTTGTCAAGATGGACAAGCCGACCAGACCCGTGAAAATCGGTCTGGATCGACCCGGGACCGCGGGCTGACCCGTGACCCAAGCGGGTGGTTCACGGGTCAAGGAGGTGTGGCCCGCGGGCTTCGTGGGTTCACCTTCACCGGCCGCGGTTAACCAAGACCCATGAAAAAAAAATAAAAAAAATTAAATATTATAGTTAAGTAAGTACCAACCTAATTGAAATGTACTTAAACTATAAATTATAGTAAAAGTAGGTACCAACCTAATTGGGATGTACTTATACTATAAATATTTGATAATAGTAATTAGAAATGCATTTAGTTGTTATTTGTTTAAGTTAAATTTAACTTTTCAAAGTTATAAATAATTCATATAACATTAAATTTGAATTCTATGTAAACATTTCTAGGTATAAATATGAATTTATCCTTTTGTTCAATTCTTAGTTTACATTTTTTTTATAAAAAAAATTGCTATAAATATGAAAAATTCTATATTTTTATAATTTTATTTATACAATTATACGGGTTAAACCGGAACAAACTGTAACCCGTGACCCGGATGGGTCAGTGGGCGGGCCTGGGTTGTAGTCTAAAATTGTGGACGGGTCCGTAACCCGTAGTGGACGGACTTTTTTCACGCGAGCTGTTACCGAACTCATATGTGAACAACACTAAACGAAAAATGTCATATCAGAAATATAATAGCCTCTCTCTTCGATTCACTTGGAGCCGTGTCTCCCAAATGTAGTCACTTTGTCCAATCTAATTCAATCCTCAAGTGTAGCTCTAATCACATATGATACTCATACCTTCCATTTATTACTGGAGCTATTTAGGAGACCTAATAAAGTACTCTTATAATCTAAGCTTCAATTGCCGATTCTTTGATCTAGTTATCTTTTCACATACCGGGCCGCCCCTCAATTTTTTTCAAAACTCATTTTCGATCACATTTTCCCATAAAAAAATTTACTCGTAAACTCAAAATATTTCCATATTTTTTAGTCACACTTTCTCCGAAAAATCACTATTCAAAAACACATTTAAAAAAAAAAACTCTCCAACAGTACCTGAATTTAAGTCATCTCACTAATTAAAAGCTTTAAATTGCACCAATGATGGTACAATATTTTAGGGCATGTTTGCATTCTTGTGTGTGGGTGGGGGTAGACATTTGTTAACGTTAACAAAGTTAGTGGCATGTCTTAATCAACTGTCTTTAATCACTTCTATATATACTAGGGGCAAGCAACGTGCAATGCACGTTTGCTTAGTTTATATTTAATAATTTTGTTTAAAAATTAATTTATTATTAATAAAGATGTAATTTTTTTGGTTAATTAAATAATTAATGATGTAATGTTTATGTAATTGATAAATAATTAAATAAAGTGATTCTCTCTGTCATCTCCAACCCAAAATCACGAACAGAAAACTCAAAATATGTTAAGGGATAAGAAGATGAGTTTACTTAGGTTCCATTTGATTCTCATTAATGTAGAATGAAAATGAAAAATATAGCTGTTATTGGACCCCACACAAGAAATAGAAATTCAAAATTGATAGATTGATGTGATGGATAACGGTCATATTTTTCATTTTTATGGATTTTTAATGAGAAACAAACTTTTTATCGCTTAAACTTTTTGCATGGCTTAAATCTTTACTCTTTTTTAAGTAATAATGCAATTCATTTTATCGCTAAAGTATTATATGTATTACGATAATAATGTATATCATGTGTTAGACTTAGTATTAGTAAGTGACGGGTAAATTTTCGAGGACTAAAATATTTTAAGGGGGTGAGAATGTAATACCCCGAAAATTTTCATAAAATATAATTCAATTTTTGTACACTATATTTTAATATTTTGAAAATTATGGACTAAATGATCCTATATTTCATAAAATTTTTGCTTATTGATGGAGTTATCGTAAATATATGAATATTGGTCTCGTACTCTCGTTGGATAAATCGTAATTAGATACATAAATCATATTCGAGAAAAAGTCGATTCGAATAAGTTAGCTCCAAGATATTTTAGTTTGAAGGAATTATCAAAAGCTAATTTATTTTTATTTTTATTTAATTATAATTTTGAAAGTAAGGGGTGGTGAAAAATGATTTTCCGTTAAAACAAGAAAATCCGTTAGTTTTTCCGTTAAATCAAGAAATTCCTTTAGTTTTCCCGTTAAACCAACATATTCCGTTTAATAGCCACTTTTTATATATAGAAAGATATCATATAGGCCAAAGAAGTCCAAATTCATATGTTTCATGTCAGCCATATTTTGCTCCTAACCCAGAATTACCTGAATTTTGTCCCTCTCCTCCTAAAGAAACAATTCAACTTTGAAAGCCACAAAAAAAGACACGCAAAAATAATTATTGTCTTTATATATATTCGATGTCGAATGTTACAGGAGACGATGGGAGTTTCTCATCTGGAGAAGTCCAGCAACTGCAAAACCCGTCCCAAGGTGCTGACTCTACGAATGGCTCGAGCTCTAGGAAACCGCCTTCTAAGAAGAAAAGAAACTTACCAGGAACTCCAGGTAATTCAGTAATTTATAAATTTCTTGACCTATAGATCAATGGAGTTTAGGCTAAATATTCTATAAATTGAATTATCTAACTTGTGTTATAGCTTAGATGAATGTATTTTCCAGAAGTTGAATCAAAATAGTTGAGTCTACAACTTGTATAATCTTGGAACCATAAGTTGCATTTTTGGTACACAACTTGAGCAGTACTAAACGAAAATGAGCAAAATTCTTATTTATCATAATATCCATTATTGTGTAGCAACTCGTACAACAAGATTTCACCCTTTTAGGTACTTATATAAGAATAATAAAGTTCATTTTTTTTCAACATGAAGTGAGAAACAACAACAAATTAAACATTTCATTTCCTAACAAATTTGAGATGGACTACATAGATCTACCAGTGTTGTCACGACAAAATTCTAATGTTGACGTAAAAAATCTGATGATCGATATTCTTGAGATTCGTGAAAACCACGTTGAAGGTGATGCTGAGGCTGTCTAGTTGCAACCATATTGATCATTCAACGGTTTTTGATGTCAACACTCGCTAATCAGTAATCATTACTTAAAAATGGACAATAAATTTATGAATAATGTTATTCATAGTGAAAACTACTTTTAATCGCTCTACATACACATGGCTATTGTTATTTGATGCATTGTTTAATGCATCAAACAATAAACCGCCATGTGTATACCAAGTATGACGATTATTGGTAGTTTTCATTATGAATATCATTATTTTAATTCTATACATGATTAATACTATAATGCTCCACACTCGTATTGACTGAACTTCCCACCCCCTTTGTGATGTGTGATCATGGATGTCTTATTGAGTTTTTGTTAGGGTTGGACATGGTCCAGTTAGATTCCGTTCTGAAGAGATAAGAACTGAACCAAATTTTTCGAGTATTTAATAAATGGAATCGTTGGATCCAAATATAATTATGGAATTGTTCGGGTTCGATTCCGTTCGGGTTTAGTTCGATTTCATACCATAATTAATTTTTTTAACATTTACAGCAACACTACATAAATACAACTAATGACATGTTCATTCGTAGCTTCGATGAACAGTTGGAGAGGGGAAGTCGAATTTGACAGTCGACGGCTTCGATTTGGACATGTAGATGTAGGTTTTCAATTTATCAAATGACTTGGAATTAGTGGACACGTGCTAACTGAATGAAAGTATGAAATTGAAAAGAGAATGATAAAAACTTAGAAATGCCTAGATTTGGGGCTAACAATGAAATTAATAATGTGGAAATTACACAAGACATGAGTTTTTAAGATTTAATTTCAAATTTCAGATATTATGTTTCAATTTTCAAAAATCAGATATTTCATTTCTAAATATTAATATTAATTATATAATTTTATTCAAAAACCCTAATCAAAACATGTTCCTCTTCTTCTCTCCTCTCACCTTCTTCTCTCTCATCGCTTTCTTCTCTCCGCACTCTCAACAACCGCTTCTCCAACGCACCCATTCCCAAGACCTCGGCGTTGTACCGCCACAAGATGGAGAAGCTCCACACAACGATGCTGGGAGATGCGATGTTCTGATTTATTGGATTTCATCGTTGATAAAGGTTCTGATCTACGGTGACATTCTGGTATTGGATATGTTGCGATGTTCTAGTTCTGGTATTGGCGTTATGGCGATGGTGGCAATTTTTTGGATTTGGTGGTGACAATGGTTGGCGTCGCTACAGAACACTTCAAGAGGTTTTGGGTCGATTTCATAGCAGCAGTGATTTCACAATGAGTTCAATTTCGCCGCTGATTAGCGTGGGTTGAGTTTTGGCTCTCGATTTGATGTCAGATCTGAGGACATTTGGGTCAAAGTTTTGGGTAGCAATCTGGTGCGCAACGTGGCAGGAGTTTTTTGGGTGATATTTTGTTGGAGCTGGTGAGGTGGTGGATTTGGCACTATTGATGGTGGTGTAGTGTGATGTTGGGTGGGTGGTGATGTGCAGTGGCGGTGTGTGGTGCGGTGGTTAGGTTCGATAGTGTTGTGTTCGATGATTGGATGCGGTTGTATAATTGGGTTGCTAGGTGCGGTGGTGGTTGTGCAGTGGTGTTGACCATTGGTTGGGTGTGGTGACAATAAGTTTAGATTGTCCATGTGGTGGTCGTGGTGGTCTGTGAGATCTGCAAGCGAAGTAGATTTGTAGTATGTTTTGGTTGGAAGGTGATGGTAGGATGGTGGTTTTGGCAACGACGGTGACGATGGTGCTGTTGAGGCAGTGATAAGGTGGTGCCATAAATATTGGTGGTAGTCACATATTATTTGGTCGTTTGTGACCATTAAATTCATTAATTTGTGACAGATAAACAATATGTGACCAATAAAAAATATAAATTGTGAACTAAAAATAATTTGTGATCTATAATTTGATAATTTGTGACTGTCTAACTAAATTGTGATTTATAATGTTTGTGATTTGTGACCGATGAATAAGTTGTGACTGTGACGTTCCAATTTTTTTATTTGTGATCGATGAATAAATTGTAACTTATAAAATTTCTAGATTGTGACCGTAAAATGATTTGTGACCTATAAAATTTCTGATTTGCGAGTATAAAATAATTTGTGACTTATAAAATTTCTAATTTGTAACCGATGAACAAATTGTGACATAAAATTTTTGAATTGTGACCTTAAAATAATTTATGATATGTAAAGTTTATGATTTGTGACCAATTATATAGAATTTGTGACTAAATTATATGGAGTAGAGACCCTAATATATTTAATTACTAAAATATATGTTCAATAAATTAATTTATTAAAAAAAATTTAAAAAAATCGGGATTTGAAATTTTAAACCTTAAAAAATCTGAAATTTTAAATTTTAAACATTCTCTCTTAAATTTGAAATAGGTAAAACTAAATCTCTTAGTTATGAAAATTTCTCATTAATAATTGGGCCAAAAAGTTAAAATAAAAAATTAAATTTAAAAATTGGGTTAGGCTGAGCTAGCTAGACATAGACTTGGCTTGAGAGTTGGGACATTAATAACTAAATTAGTTAATTTGCTAATTTATTTAGAAAAAATTAAAATAATTTAATTAATTCAATATGAAAAATTTTTAAAAATTATTTAGATCCGGTTCTTAGATTCTTGATCTAGAACCAAGAACCGAACCGAATCCATCGGTTCTCGATTCTACCAATTCGGGTATTTAATTTATGAAGAACCGTTCGATTCAATTCAGTTCGGTTCTAGAGTTTTGTCAGGCCCTAGTTTTTGTTTTTCTAAACACACACAAACACTGGGATTAATAATCAAACTGTGATTTAATTCTATTTATTTTTATATTATGAAGATCCAACTGCAGATGTTATTGCTCTATCACCAAAAACCCTAATGGCAAGAAACAGATTTGTGTGTGAAATATGCAACAAGGGATTTCAGAGAGATCAAAATCTGCAACTGCATAGAAGGGGTCATAATCTTCCCTGGAAGCTTAAGCAAAGAACAGTGGAGTCGTCGAGAAAGCGAGTTTATATATGTCCAGAGCCGAGTTGCGTGCACAATAATCCGGCGCGTGCATTAGGGGATCTCACCGGAATCAAGAAGCATTATAGCCGGAAACATGGAGAGAAGAAATGGAAGTGTGAAAAATGTTCAAAGAAATATGCAGTGCAGTCTGATTGGAAGGCTCACCAAAAGACTTGTGGATCAAGGGAATATAAATGTGATTGTGGAACCATCTTCTCCAGGTATTGTTTGTTTTCTTTCTAACTTTCTTCTCGATCTAGAAACTGAACAATGAGGAGTGACGAGACGAAAGAATTGAACGCTCGACTTGGCCCACTGCCACCCCTACCGAGATCACTTCAAGTTAACTTTAGCCTATGTCTAGCTCATGTTTATATACTGTCACTTTTTATCTACACATTTCAAGAGATTCGCAAGTACTACTTACTTATCCACGACCATTTCTATATATTACAATTTAAACCATTTATAAACACTTTCAAAACATGCATGATGAATTTTCAATCCTTTTCACTTGAAAAATTGGTATTATTCCTCTAGATTAGTCATATTTTAACGAGGTAAGGTCAAGTCATCCTTGGTCTCTACGAGCCACGAACTTCCACTCCTTGCACAATGCATCACAACAATGCTTCTAAATATTTTACGCACGATGGATAATTTACCTTGATAGCAATATATTCTGCATCAATCTTTACACTGATTACAAATGAAAAAATAGCAAAATCTGAACACTTTTGTTTTAGTGTAAGGTTGTAATCTTATCCTTGTTTGCATCCATTGGACACAGGAGAGACAGTTTTATCACTCACAGGGCTTTCTGTGATGCACTGGCTGAAGAAAACAACAAAGTTATGAACCAAAGCTTGATGTTACCAAATTTTCATACCCAAATGCCTGATCAAATTTTGTCAAATATGCCCATAAACAGCAACACAAACACATCAATGGAGTTATCAGAATTCACCAATCCCCTCAAATCAATGCCTCCTGAAATTGTCCCAATAATGCCATTCAAATCTATGTACAATGCGGCAGCAGGAGGCATGTTTTCCAGCAATTCTGGCAATCTCTTTGGGAATACAAGAGGCATTCCCTCATCATCATCAGCCCTTCAGCTCAATAATGGTGGCCAAATTTCAGGATCATCAGCCAATATGTCTGCTACTGCATTACTACAGAAGGCGGCCCAAATTGGTGTAACTTCAAGCAATAGTACTATGACCTCTCCAATGATGCAAAAAAGTTTTGTTAGCAGTATGCCAGGATCTGAAGAACTCTCTGGATCAAGAACTTCGTCAAATTTTCATCAAAACAACTCGTTTGAGAATAACGAGCAATCTAAAGGTACTTTTAGTACCCAGCTTTTACAGAAGAGCCCACGAGAGTTGTCTAAGTTATTCCATTCCGGGACTGGTGGCTCAGCCTTGAGTGACATGGTGTTGAACGGCGGAATGCTGGTGGACAGTGATCCATATTCTGCTGGTTTCTTGAAGAGTGTTATGGAAAAAGAGGATAGTGAAAATTCTGGCATAGTGCAACGACGAATGGCTATGAGTAGGAGCCCTACAGGGAACTCCAGGTTGGGAGATAATGATATGATGACTCTGGATTTCTTTTGGGTTGGGGGGTCCAAGGGCCCCCAAAATCTGCATGAACAGAGCTTAGAAATGGAGGGTTTAAACCAACAGAGAATGCATGTAACGCATCCTTTGCACCAAATACAGCTCTCGCATGGGGATTCTGATATGGAAAAGCCCTTGTGGGATATGTGAAAGAGTAATACTCTTATGCATTACTACGTCTGTTAAAGATATGAAAAGATTTGTAACATTCTACTTGACATTTCTCGACTGTTTGAGATTATTTTCATAACAATATAGTTTGATTATGCGATTAGTATAGAATTTTTCATTTTGGTATTTAAAGTTCTTTGTCCTATGGTAGTTTCCTTTATAGCTCTTGGACAGAAAAAAATTATTTAGTGCATGAAGAAAAAGATGATGAACAACAGCAACCTATTTACAGCAGAAAGGATTAAAGTAGAAGAGACTTAGAATTTACTTGGACAAAAGAAGCCACAACAAGTCTTTTGCATGCATTTGGCATAATTAGTGAACTAAAAGTAAAAGAATTAAAAGGGCTGGGATGGACCTCTCTTCACATGGGCACGATGCGACACGACATATATACACGAGCATTGTTTGGCATATGCGCATCAACCGATAAGTCCTCATATACTATGACAGATTCATTTAAAAATATCGTTCCACATCTTTTAGAAACTCTATTGACAACCGATGCACGAAACATACCTAAAAATTGTCCGAACCAGAGAATTAGAAACTCAATTAACATTTTCTTATCATCATTTCAATCCACAAATAGTTACTTAAATGTTTAATTCCCTTGTACTTATCTATAAACATTCTCGTTTATCATTCATTTCAATCAACATATTTTTACTTTAAAAAAAATTAATATTAATCAAATTTAGTATAATCAAATCATTCTGCATTTATAATTCTTTATTTGTACTTCATTAAAAAGTGAAATATATAGCCATTGTTTTCAAAGACTACCACTTGGAACGCTTAGGTACTTAACTAAATAAATCAAATTAACAAATATATAAAAACTGAAAAAGAAAGACATTTTCTTCCTCAACCTCCGGACACTAGCCCCAAATCTTGGCTCCCGCCCACCCCCACCAATAAGAAAACTCTCCCAATTAGGCATAAATTCTGTGTATTCTACTTCCGACTGTGTAAAGGGAAGCTAGGAGGTCCAAGCCTTCTCTTCGTCAAGATCGATCCAAACCTGCACCAGGGAAGAATGCCAATATCAACAAAATCCAAATTATTTGAATGCAAGTATTAAACTAATTCTAGAACACTTTCTTGGACACTTCACTGCTAGCCAAGGAACCAAACTCAAGATGGTATCGAAACTTAACTTACAATGTTATAGACAAGATGAAACTGTAATGTTGGATAATATGAAAGTAACTGCAAAGAGGAGAATATGAAGCGCAGCACCCTGAACAAAGGTAAATATGATAATATCCAACACTGATGATTTTGAGGAAGTTATGAATTGAATAGAGTTGAGGACAAATTATAACGTAAACGATGAATACCCACATTCGAAGAAAACGAATTTGCGGCTGCATATATATAATCATCCACCGAATGGGGTTGCTGGTGGGAGAAGACCCCTTCAAAGAGCTCCATCTCTCGGCATTAATTGCCATTGTTCAATCACTTTTTAACACAATACTCGGAGACTTTCTCGCTTCAATCTCTGCAGGCACCCGGTTTTCTTTCAAGTTCTTTGCTAGCCAGACAACTGAACCATTTCTTTCACCATTGCGAGCATGTTAGGTTGTGTTTCACCAACTCAAAAGGAGCTTTTTGTTTTTGGAAAGGTTAATTAAGCGATCAGAAGGATCAGCAAAAGCAATTAATGAAATTGCATTACCCATATAAATGTCAGAATTCACATTCAGGGACTCATCCACCAAGATATTACACTAGCGGCAAAATACTGAAACAATAAAGCCAGTATCGAAAATGATGCATGTGAAGGTTTTCTCAAAGTCAATTCAAATCAAAATTGATCCGGATATAGCCGTACACTCTTCAAATCTGACTTCGTTACAGCCATACACATTAGCAAGACCTGTACGACAGCCCAATAGTCGATGTTCATGCCTATAGATGGTCACATGACAGTACAAGCCACCCTCAGGCATCAGGTCAACTCATTTGACCATGATGCTATCAGCCTTATCTCCGATTGAGTGAGGAGATGAACCTATGAGCTCAGCCTATGAGATAATCGAATTGACCAGGGGTAGAGAGAATGATTTCTGAGAATGAGAATCGCTTGGCAGTGCACTAAAGCACACAAGCTAAATGACCTGTCTTATACTTGGCAGTTGGGGGTAGTGGCTTAATGGAGCATTATTACCTCCATGACAGCCACGCTCAAATTTAAATATGCCTTCCGGCAAAAGTCATGGGGTATCGAATCAAATGCTACTCAGAACAACATACACTTACAAGAGTACATACTCTCTCTCTCTCTCTCTCTCTCTCTCTCTCTCATACTCTCTCTCTCTCCCTCCCTCCCCCCCCTCCCTCCCTCCCTCCCTCTCTCTCTCTCTCTCTCTCTCTCTCTCTCTCCCTCCCTCCCTCCCTCCCTCCAAGCAATGACATACAATCCAACTAGTGTTCCATTAATTTCATAACCTTTGCTTATCCTTCCATACTTGTCAGAGTATAACAGGGCATGCACCACTGACCACGACCATGTCCAATTTGCACGTGATAGAGACAAGTCATCAAGAATAAAAGACACCATAACGACCAACGAAGAACATTGATTGTATAAATTTAGCATCAAGAATATTCAAAGTCCAAAGTAATAGTGAAAGAATTTCTGTTAAAAAGTGATCCCTGAAGGAAACATAACATTGGCTACATGTACTCAGTGAGATGCTGCTATGTCAGTCCTAAACACATTTCACTGTCAAAAAAAGTTAAATACTTGCCATCGGAAAAGAACCAATTCCAGGTGGTTCGAAGAGCATTAAATATGGACAAAAAGCCACACTAAATATCAACATGAAACAAGATACTGTCATTGTGCAAATAACAAAAGAGATTTTTGCCAAATGAAAGGGAGATTCCATGTGAAGTCGTACCATAACGAAGGGTCAACCAAGCTAAAGCTTTATGAATTTAGCACATGCTCCATTCGTTTTCTGAGAAGAAGGAAAAAGCTAAACTAAACTATCAATATTTGCTCTTTCAGTAGCTAATCATAGCAACTTTTCACTACACAAATAGTTATTACAAAAAGCATTGAAAAT
Organism: Fraxinus excelsior; assembly: GCA_019097785.1. Taxonomy (NCBI): domain Eukaryota; kingdom Viridiplantae; phylum Streptophyta; class Magnoliopsida; order Lamiales; family Oleaceae; genus Fraxinus; species Fraxinus excelsior. The sequence goes on along the minus strand of CM032643.1, from coordinate 21,411,861 downwards.
TTGGTTATTCAATTGAACTGGATGGATCGTGAATTGCAATACCTTTATTTCAAGCAAGTACCAACTATGATTCTACGAGACCTGTCAAGCGTGATGACATCCATAATTTCAGGCAAATCATTCTTATAGTTGAGCACGAACTTAGTCAAGAATTGTGGATCAGAGATTGACAAAAAGGAAATTAAAGTAGAATATTCCTTCACAAACCCCTTCTCAATCAAAATCTTGATCACACGACACCGTGGGATGATCCTCCTCTCCAAATTGTAAAAGAGGGCAACTGGGCATCGAGCAACTTTGGCAGGAGACCAGCTCATCTCGTTTACATAAAACTCCATTCCCCTCGTGATTTTTTCATCGGACAACTTCATACACAGAGGGTGCGATCTGAAGGCTGATACAATCTCAGTATCTGACAAACCAAAACTCCTAAAAACCTTGATTCTATTCTCCCACGCCTGCTCGCTAATCTCACACAACACATGAACTGCCCGAATAAACATCATCCTTGAGGGGTCAAATCCCATCTGAATTGCTTTGTCCACACTCCTCTTAAACTTGTCACATTTCATTTGCACTGAATGAGGGTAGTGAGTTAACATGTATGAGATAAAGCTCTCTGGTACCCCTGCTTCACTCAATAGCTCTACATTGGGCTCCATTACTTTCAGATTGCAAGATAAAATTCTAGGACTTCGCTTTAAAATCCGAACAATATCTTCATCAGAATCCACTAATGTCTTGAGAAAATTATAACATGGGATGAACTGTTTTTCAATGCTTCCTGCCAACAATGCAGGATTACCCATAATAACTTTTGGCAGGTCAGAACTCAAGACCCCTATAGATGAAAAGAATTTGAGTTTAGGCAAAATAATGTTCTGGGGATCGCACGAGAAGATATTTGGCATTACCTCGGCAAGTCTGGAAATTTGGGTATCACTAAATTCATAATTTTCCAAAAGGATGCGAAACCGTTCAGCTTTTTCCGGTTCAATCATAGAAGAAGCAGATAAATTGCGAAGAAAAATACCCAGTGAGGATTTGTACAAGCATGAATCACCCAGCTGCCTATGGATTGGGAATACCGTTCTAAAAAGTAAACTGAACATCGTTCCTCACTAAACTGCTGATGAAGATTATACTATGGATGAACTCACCCGTTCTTAGAAACAAAAATATGATTTGCAACGCGCTCTATGAGAATAGTTCTTCGAGGATTTACAGATCTTCAAATGAAAGAGACGGCTGGATTCTCCGCACTGCGACAGCGTATATTGAGGAAATGCTTGAGAAAAATGGGGGCACAGCCCGGGCGGCGCCGATCGACGGACAACAAGGTTTGAGAAGGGTTTAGGGGATAGGGGGGGGATTTTCAGATTGAAGACTTCTTCGGCTCACTAAACCGGTTTGTTGTAGACCATAAAACTTGGATTTGGAAATAAGACTCGGTTGCATTTTCTTCAAAATAATAATAATAAAAATAAATTTGAAGTACAAATCGATTTCAACTGTGACATACAACGTGCTATATTGGTATGTTATAATAAAACATCTTCGACTTGTATCGTTTTTTGTTTATAAAATCTAATATATCTTTATTCTTATAATTATAGTGTACAACTATATCTTTTCACTACATTCACGTCTGATCACGATTTTTCTTTAAATAATATTTATAAAACATTGTAACGACAACATAATATTTTTTTCATCAATCCCTACTCGTATAAAAGAGTCAATCCGCCGAGCACTATTCATTTATGAGGCTTTTTCATTTTCCTCATCTTACCCACACTACCTTTAAAAGAGAGAATCAGGTAGTTACAATTATTGATTTCAATTTCAACCGCACATTCCTACCTTTTTTTTCCTGCACCCAACTTTTTTGATTATGAGGTAGTGTATACTTTTTAAAATCTCTCTAATATATCTTTTCAATTTTTCTAAAATAGAATAGATAGATTGTCGGATTGGAAGTCTTATAATATTTTTATTTATTGAAAAATAATTCCTCTTCAGACCCGAAATATCTTCCATAGTTGTTTCTTTTAAATTATTGCAGATACCTGTTCTCCAACTTTTACCCTTTCAATCCCCTTCAATTTCTGTTTCCTTTTACTTGTGCACAAGTGTTTAAAAAATTTAGCATAACGAGGCACTTGTTTAAACATATCTAAAAGTGGAATATTTACCTCACATTTGCTAAAAATTTCATGCAACTCATCATGATCTCGTTCATATTTCCTAGATCCTACTAAAGTTTGAGGGAAATGAGGTATATGTTTATAATCAGAAAAAGGTGGAAACTTATGCTCAGTTACCTCAGTATCGTTAGGAGCACTCTTTTTTGCTGTGATATATTCCTTATTTTCTTCCATCGATGATGTAGGGGCTACTTTCACTGGAGCTTCAATCTCCGTTCCACTCCTCAACGTGATTGCACTTACATTTTCTTTTGGATTTATCACTGTTTGAGATGTCAATTTTTTCATATTCTGTGACTCCAACCTACTGACCGCGTTAGCCATTTGACTTATTTGATTCTCCAAACTTTGAATGCTAACCCTTCTCTCCTGTTGAAATTGTAAAGTGTTAGTGGCAAGAGATTTAACTAGATCTTCTAAAGACATACTAGAGTTAGAAGTTTGGCCATGTTGATGTTTAGGAGGGTATGACTGATTATATTGGAAATTCTGCCAATTTTGATTCATATGTTGATTCACTTGTCGATTCCCATAACTAAAATTTGGATGATCCCTCTATCGTTGATTGTACGTGTTTAAATAGGGATCATAATTCCTTTGTGGTTGTCCAGGAAAACTACCGTCTGCATTTATGTGTTCAACGGATTCTTCTTGAATTGTTGGACACATATCGGTTGGATGGCTTAACAATGAACAAATTTCACAAGTCTTTGCTATTTGTATAGTACATTCAGCCATTTGACAAATAAGAGTAGTTAGACTCGCAAGTTGTTGTTCAATGGATGAAACATTTACCTCATTAACATGTGTAGATGACATGTCGAATCTAGTGCTAAATTGTTGAGAATTGATGGCCATATTTGCGATCAAGTTTCTTGAGTAAAAGATCGAGTTATGAGCATAAACTATTAAGGAAACTAAAAAAAATATGAAAAACAAGTTAAAAAACCTAGAATAAGAAAAATAAATAAAATTCTATGCTAAAATTCCTAAAAACAATAAATTGCCTAAAAACCTAAAATTATGATTTTTGTGATTTTTTTTTTTCAAAATAAAACAAACAATTAAAGAAGCACAAAAATAAATTAACACTACTCCCCGGCAACGGCGTCAAAATTTGGTGTGCTGTCGTAGACACCCAAAAATAGTTCTTAAACCTCTAAAACTAATGTAGTAGTGGAAGTAAGGGTCGATCCCACGAAGAGTGTATAATTCAATAGTTTATACTCCGTACAATGATTGGGGGGTTTTTGTATGTAAACAATTGTAAATAACGCAATTAATAACAATGAAAACTAAATTAACGAAAACAATCAAAAGACTAACCTTGGTCCAAGTCAATATCCACCTTCAGAAATCCACAACTGATCATAGATGCAAGGATAATTCAATTCACATCTTGAATATTCACCGTTGGAATAATTTTCCTATTTATCTTTAATTTTAGTTAGTTAAAAACCAACATTCTAATTAACCATAATTATTAAATAACCTCAGACCAGCACTCAAGATTCGATTTAATAACAGCTTTAAACAATAGAGAAATCGATGAACTAGATAACACAAACATCAGCGGTTGCATTCAATCCATTTAAACATTCTTCTTAAGATTCAATAACCTATATCGCAGAAAATCATCAAATCCTAATGCTTCACAAGTTAAAGGAATCAAACAATTACGAATTTGATATTTAACTTAGCGGTAGATTGCAACGAATAATAAACTAGTAGGGCTCCTAGCAATTAAACATAACAATCATAGAAATAAGTGCAGAAAAATATTCAATACTCAAAAACATGAATTAAATTAAGAAAAACCATTTAGATCTCACAATATGTGGTTCAGAGGTTTCAATCTCCTTCGACCAAGTGTAAAAGTTTAGTTACAATTCATGAATCTAAGAGAAAAATAGAGAAGAAATAGGTTAGAGCCCTGTGTTTTGGCCTCCTTAGGTCTATTTATACTTCCTTACACGTTCTTGGCCAATTTGGAGTCTTTTTCTCGAGTTTTCGCGGCCCAATCAATAAAAACCTAAAATCTGTGGCGGCGCTTGAGCGCTGAAAATCTGTTGAAATTGTGTTTTCTCGACTAGTGAAGCGCCGAGCGCTGAGTTCGTAGCGCTTGAGCGCTAGAAATCTGTCAACTTTGCGTTTGTTTCAATATTGTTATCATAACTTCCTCTTCCGATATCCGATTGAGACGATTCAAGATGCGTTAGAAAGATAACTCAAAGGGCTACAACTTTTGTTCAGAGACCATCGTCAAATTCGATTGTTCACCATGTCCAAAATTGGTCTCAATATGAGGTTGAAAATCGATGCAAAACTTTTCAGCTTGAAAGATGATATGTGAAAATGTCTTGACCATATTTCATCCCTTTGAATCCTTTCTTCATCCAATTGGACTCTAACACTCTCAAGTCTTCATCATGAGGTTCGATACAACTTTTAAATATTTGCACCTTAGTCCGTGAACTTTCACTTTCTTCCATTTTGATCTCTTTTCATCTATTTCTTCCAAATTATGCAATATCCATAGAATTGCCACCTAAACCAAAATATGAGAATACTAAGTACATTTAGGTACAAAATAAACATACGAGTGCATAAAATAAGGAGGGAAAAATATGCATTTTACATTCTTATCAACCATGGATTAATGTCATTTCATTTTCTAATTCTTCATTTTATTATGGTCGGTGGATCTTTTTGTTTGATTCAATTTTCTTTGTTTGTGTATTTGGGATTTTTAATTATTTTTTCGCATGATAATTAGTTATTTTTTAGACTGTGCTAGAAATTTGTTTTTGTTAAGTTGAGAAATTCGAATAACACATTTGTCTGATTTCATTCTAAAACAATGTAAGTCAAAGCAAAAAAAATTAATATTAAGTGGAGTACTTTTCACTTGGTTTCATGAGAAAATTTCACATTAGTTGCAAATAGCTTAAATAAGTTAATATATTTCATGGGAATTTTATTCCCACTTTAACTTCCTTCCCTTTTTTTGGTTGATTTTAGTCTCAACTATTTCGCATATTGTTGTAATGGATGTTCGAAATTTCGATGGAGTTACTGCTCCTTTAAACTTCGAAACAATGTCATCTCGCCACCAACAAACCTCAAGGCAAAGAGAACGACGACAACGGTTTCGCACTGGACGCACCGATCATCGCAAAAGAATAGCATCTGGACATAATAATTCTGATGCTGATCCTATGTCATTCGCATAGAATAATTCCAATTCTGTACAATTGCAATCTCCTATAATGAATTATGATTTCCAAGATGCTAAAGCTTTTACTTCAAACAACCAAGATTCTCCTAATATTTGCAGTAATGAATTACAAAGTAGTTTTGATATATTAAACATACCAATCACTTCATATGTATTACCTACGTGCGATATTTGTAAACATTGTAGTGCAAGAAAATTTTACAGAGAAATCAAATGTTTCTGTTGTTCTGATGGAAAAGTTCATCTTCCTATGCCCGATTCACCTACTGAATTGTACAAATTATTTACGTCCAAAGAATCCAACAATATGGAATTCAAAAGGCTTGTAAGAGGATATAATAATCATTTTGCTTTTACCTCATTTGGTGTTAAATATGACAAAAATCTCTTCAAATCATACAAAGGTATTTACACATTTCGAGTTCAAGGGCAAATATATCATCACGTAAATAAACTTATTCCACATGACAATACGCCTTCTTATATGCAATTATATTTCTATGACACGGACAATGAACTTAAAAATCGTATCGAAACTTCAAAACACTTTGTTGAACATACCTTAATTGTTTTAATTGAAATTTTGAAGGTAAATCCATATAGTAGATTTTTTAGGTCTCTAACTAATATACCTAACTTGGAAGACCATGAAATACATATAAGATGCGATCGAGGACTTAATCAACGTGTCTTTAACATTTCTACAATATCTTAAGTAGCTACTATATGAGTGGAAGACGATGTGAATGCCATTCGTGATATTATTATCACTACACGAAAAAAAAGGCTTTTGCAGCGGTCAAAAAACGCTGCAAAAACCCTTTTGCAGCGTTTTTTCAAGTGTTGTGAAGATCGATGTTGCCGTTGAGAGAATATTTTTTGCAGCGTTTATTCACCGTTGCAAAAAAGTCTTTTGCAGCGTTTTTTAAACGATGCGGTAGACCCCCTTTTGCAGCGTTTTTTCAGCATTGCAGTAGACTTCTTTTGCAGCGTTTTTAAACGTTGCAATAGACCCTTTTTTGCAGCGTTTTTTCAACGTTGCGGTAGATTCTTTTGCATCGTTTTTTCAACATTGCTGTAGAACCCTTTTTTTTTACAATTATGTATGGTAATTGACCGGCAAAATTGAAAATGACACTTTGTGAACAAATTTTGAAATTGCATAAAAATTGATAATTTCATTATAAATTTTTGAATCAATACAACATTAGAATGTGTTACAACACAACCTATCTAAAAATGAGTAATGATTAAACAGCGAAACTATAATAAAATAGTTACAACACAACCTATCTAAAGTTCTTGTAGCCGTATACAATATATTTCTGACCAGATTACCCTCTCATTCGAGAACAAAGTATCTTCATCAATGACACACTGTTGTAAAAATAGAAGGATCTCATTCTGCTCTCTTAGTTTGTCTTGAACGTGCTTCCTTACTCCAATTGTCAACATTAGACAACATTTTCATAGTTTCACCAATAGCAGATTCCTTTAACATTCTCTCATTCTTCTTCTCCACTTGCCTCTTCAAGAGCACTCTGAATTAAAGAATCATATGTATGAAACATTCAGCAAACATGGTTTGTTACTCAGTATTAAAAAACAATATCGGTTGAGAGAGATGAAAATGCGACAAACTCAAAATCAAACTTACATTCAGCCATGTCAAATGACTCCTCTAAAATTAAGCGTAATAAATGAATTCTCCACAAATAAACTACTTGATCATAAATTGCAGCCAACAAAAGTCTACTTCAACTTAAATTTGTGTAGCCCAAAAGGTAAACTTTGATTCAAAAATATCATAAATTAAACACTTAAGTGACAATCTAAAGCACCACATTGGAAAGAAAAAAAAAAAGGCAACACCCTTCACAAGACCCCCATAATTGAACAAAATATAGTCCTCCAATGTCAAAATTAAGGAATAATTATAAAAACATACCTCAATCAACATACCCTTATAAGCAAACTCATTCACCTAACATGCCTCTACTAAATAATATCAACCTATTATACCAGTTATTGTTTCTCATCACTTTTGCTTCATTTATCATTACTAGTTTTAGCTTGTACAATGTACGAGATTGGTTATTTCGGAGGTAGCGTTAGCATGTTAAATGTGTTGAATCCTCATCCATTCAATTATATTTTTTCTATACAATATTTTATAACTTAACTCATTCAAAAACTCCAACGGGAACTTTCTAAATACATGTCGGAATTTATTACAGAAATATGATGGCATATAGTTCGTCACTAAATTGGTAACGAAGTAGTACATAAAAAAATTGCAAGTACATAACAATGCAATCTGCACACGATTCAAAGGGTGAAGCACAATGGCAAATAGAGTCCTTAAAGAATCCTTAACTGATATGAGCTCCTTTTTGTTGGGCATATAACTTTTGTCACTTCTTATTCTGAAGTTCTTTGTTCTTTAATGCTATCAATTCAGGAATTTGAGCAAAAGATGCAATAGTGTCCATCTCCAAAAAGAGGAAATAATTACATGAAAAGAAATAGAAAAATTATAGTTTGTATATCTGTAACAAAAAAATAAGGATAAAAAGAACCATGTGAATAAATTGATCAAACAAAAACGAACATCGACAATAAGAAAATTAAATATGAGCAATCCAAAAGAAAATAACTTTACCCAAATTATGTGTAAGCAAAAAAAAATTTCACAAATTTTTTTATCAATAAATAAGTTCATCAAATGAAAAATATAGCTTTGAATTAGAGGATAGAAGCTACCAGGTGCCATTAACGAGACACGCAAAATTTATATGAATTAGTTCACATATAGACATCGAATTTAAGAAACATCCGATCTGAGGTAGAAATTCAGTACAATTTTAAAGAAGCAACAATTTCCAGTGTATTTTATGACAAATTGCAATATAAAATAACTACATAAACATATGAAAATACATCCGCAAATAAGATACAGTTTCAACAAGGTTCATGTATTATAATTCTAAAATTCGCACCGTTTTGGTCAAAATGGACATAATTATGTCTCAGATAATTTAATATTCAAACATTCAAAGTTGTGTTAGAAGTACTTTCGATAGCCTGTAACATAAATCATCAAAGTTGTTTTAGAAGTACTTTCGATAGCATGTAACATAAGTATGATTTGAATTTTTTTTTAGACTACTCAAGTAACCACTACATGGAACATCACAACATAAACATGGTACTAACATGCAGTACCCAAGAACATGTAATACTTGATAAATCCAGTCACGATCTTATGCAAAAAACTATCAGAAGGAAACATGCTCTCAAGGTGACAAGCTTTGACGTTGAGAACAGTCTAAAGGATTCAAACCCCTGATTCAATTAACGTCATTCAAGTATTGAGTCAAAAATAACATATGGAACAACAAATCATGCATCAATGTGGCTTCAGTCCATCAAACATTTAAAAAAGGGTTTTAAGCACCTCAATCCTATTCCAGGAACAACAGAAGGAAGTAAAAAAGGGTTTCAGGCACCTCAATCCATCAAAAATTTTAAAATAGAGGAAGTGAAATATCTCAACCATGCAGGGGATGCCATATGGTTCTATCAATAAATGCAAATCATAAAGAACAACATCCTTATAACTAAACAAGCATTAAAAACAGAGAACAATTGTTTTTATGTTATTTCATTGAAACTATAAATCAAACACTTTCCTAGCAAACATCAAATAACATAAAATAACAATAATAGCAGCCCAATTTCAAAACAAAAAACAAAAAAAAAGGAAGAAGACGAACCAGGCACATCCCCATTCCCATCTTTAGTTTCTTCTTTTCGATTTTCCTTAAAGGTCTCTCTCCCCAAGTCGAATCGTTTCTCAATCTCTTCAGGGTTTTTATCAAAGTGTTTGATGTTGCGGTGGAGAGAGATGAGCAGGGGCTAGGATTGCAGGTCAACTTGCTGTCAAATCTGCTCGGTGTCAAACCCATCGAGAATCCACCTATGATTTCAAATCATAATTTCAAATGATAGAGAAGAGGCAAAGGCGGAGACGGAGTTGATATGAGAGGAGAGACAGAGACAAGAGGAGCTGCAGAGGCGGAGCGGAGAGAAGATGAGAGGTGAGGTGGAGAGGAGCTAGGGTTAATGTTAAATCCATTTGATTTAGAAGGGGGCCGAGACTTTTAGCAACGTTTTCTAAAACGAATGTTGCGAAACTATTAGAAAAATAAAAAAAAAATGCGAAAAACTTCTTTCGCAACGTTTAAAAAACGCAGCAAAAGATGCATCTTTCGTAACGTTTAAAAACGCTGCGAAAAGTTTTGTCTACCACAACGTTTTTTAAACATTGCGAAAAGAAAAAAAAATTCGCAACACTAAAAAAACGTTGCAAAAAGACAACATTAGCAACATTTACTTAAAAAATGTTGCTAAAGCTCAATTTTGTTAAGCAATGGCAATATTCACGTATTAAAATGTTGCGAAGATTCCTTTGGCAACATTTACCTACCAAATGTTGCCTTTTTAAGTGTTGCAAATGGTGTTATTTGACGTAGTGTATACATGGTCATTCTGATGATGCACATAGAGTTCATTATTGTTACGGCTGCTATGATCATTTGCAGTATCCATTACTTTTCTCGTATAGGGAATCTGGTTGGCACGAAGACATTAAGAGATGGACGACCACCTCTGTTCAACCTACTTCTGAATTTGATGCTATACCATCAGCAGTGACTTCTGTAGGTGAATTTATTGAACACGAGAATGAAGGTTTGTAAACAAATTTTGTTCTACATTTTGGTCATTTGTATCCTGCAACTGTTATAAATAAATGATATCTTTTTTTATAGTGCTTAGGGGAACGTAGGGGTGGCAACGAGCCGAGCCGAGCCCGAGCAAAAAAAAAAAGCTCGTACCGAGCCCGAGCTTTTTTGGACCGAGCTTTTTTAGGCCCGAGCCGAGCCGAGCCGAGCCCGAGCAAAAAAAATGAGGCTCGGCCCGAGCTTTCGTCCCGAGCCTTTGCGGGCCGAGCCGAGCCGAGCCGAGCCGGCTCGGGTTTTTTTTTTTTTTCTCCTTCGTGTTATAAATTAAATAAATTTTAAAAATGTAAAGTTTACATTGTAAAC
>CM032643.1:21306308-21396308 GCA_019097785.1 Fraxinus excelsior | reverse complement strand
GGACACCGAAATGGCAAGTGTTTCACCAAACACGGTTGGGAGACAGTAATTCACCTATTCAACACCGCTTCCGGCCACGATTGGAACAAACAACAATTGAAAAATCGATGGGATGCCCTACGTATAAAACACAAGCGATTCGAAGAATTGCTCAACTGCAGTGGCATTTCATACGACCCATCAACTGGCAAAATTGGGGCCTCCGATGAATGGTGGGCTCGAAAAATTAAGGTAACATCGTGTTATTAGCCTCGAGTCATTGCTTACGTTTCAGTCATGGATGTAAACGATTTTGTATTTCAGTAAGTGCACAATGTCTTAGTTTGACATCATTATTCGATTGGCATTGTGCACTAATTGTTTGACGTCCTTCAACAGGAGAACAAAGACTATAAAGAATTCAAGGATCACGATTGTCGGGAGGTGTATCGTTACAAGACGTTGTTCGAGGACGTTTTCGATAGCGATAAGTACGCAGTGACACCGAGTAAGCTTTGTCGGACAGGCTTCGCCATGTGGGAAGACAGTGGTGTTGAAGATCATTGTGATGAGCTCCTGATGGATGTGGAGAGTAGTGGCTCTAGTGACGAGGGCGTTGAACCAGAACCAGCTGCAGCAACAACGAATATGTCAGGCCCACACAGTGGTGATAAACGGAAAGCAGGTAGCTCAGTGTCAAATCAAAAAAAGAAAAAGGTTTCGGCGCGGGAGGTGTCGTATTCAGTAGATCGTGCCACCATAGCCAGTGAGAAGGTGGCTGAAAAACTTGACCAATTTCTTGGACCGGCTGTCTCCGACCCAAAAACATGCTTGCATCAGTTATTGGCCACGGGTCGACTGGAAATGAATACCGATTTGTACGACTGGACTTGCTCATTCCTCAAGGAATAACGGAATAGGGAGATCATGGACATGCAAGAAGATGCAAACGCGAAGTTCGGATGGGTAGAGTGGAGCTGGCAGGAGTATAGACGATCGAATCCTCGTTGATGGCGCTGGTCTGGACTGTTTGAGATTGGAGTGCATTCGTCTACTCTTATGTTGTTGTGTATCTCGTTTTTCAATTATGGCATCGTACATTTTAGAATAATTCGAATATTTGTATGAACTACTTTATTAATGGTGGTGACTTTAAAAATCAATGTGCATGAATGTATTAATTACTATGTAGAATTTTAGTAAAAGGGCGTTGAAAAATTGGTCTTGAGCTGTAATCAATTGGATTTGCTGCAGGCTTTCAAACAACAACAGTTGATGTATTGTATAATTGAAATACAACAGCCTTCCCTAGTAGTTGGAAAAAATAACACATTCACATGTGGAAAATACTGTAGGTTTTGTTTTACGTGAATTATTTGTGCAACAATAATTGCTTTTCAGTTGCATATAAAGGGCTTGGCAAAGCAACTTGTTCTTGCATTTGCCTTCCCTCCCATCAGCATCTTCTATATCCAAACAAAGTTATTGAGTGTATGGCGAATTTTGAGCTGAACTGTGAATTGGATCAAATGTTCGATGGCGATGCTGACATTGATGACAATCAAATTCAGGAAGAGCTAATATTGGATATTTGTGAGTGGTTTCAATATTGTTGTATCGGTGATGTGAATGTATGTAATTACTATCGTAAACAACGACGTCGTATTTCGCGATATCCATTCGCATGAAACGGACATATGTTTATGCTAGATGCTATAACTGTAGCCCACAACAGTGCTACGCGGAGTTCCGCATGTACCCAGCAATGTTGAGAGCATTCACGCACGTTCTCCGGGATCAATACAGACTGTGCAGCCAGCAACATGTTGATGTGTACGAACATGTTGGTATGTTTCTATGCATTCTAGCGCATGGGAAGGGATATAGACAGGTACAGACGTTATTCAACCATTCATTGCAAACGATTGGCCATTACTTCAAAATTGTGCTCGAAGCGGTCGTTCAGTTGTCGAGGGAGTTAATTAAACCAGATCCCCACTATAATCACGGCGCCGAGCACCATGTTCCGAATCCCAACAAACATTACATATTTCGGGACTGCATAGGAGCAATTGATGGTACACATGTGAGAGCCGTTCTACCGCGGCATGAGCGAGTTAGTTTTATCGGCCGCAAAGGAATTCCGACACAGAATGTACTAGCTGCCTGTGATTTCAATTTGTGTTTCACATTTGTGCGCGCAGGGACAATATGAACCTGTCATGATGTAAGAATATTGTCTACTGTTATACACAACCCAGAGGTAGACTTCCCAAAACCGGCACCTGGAAAATATTATCTAGTTAACTCGGGGTTCGCGCATCGACCTGGGTACATGGCGCCGTATAAGGGTTCGGATATATTGTACCACTTTCAGCAATTTTACAATGAGGCAACCAGTCGTAGGTGGAACTTTCGAAATGCATGAGAAAAGTTTAATTTACGGCACTCGTCTTGCAGGAACGTAATCGAACGTGCGTTCGGCGTGTGGAAAAGTCGGTGGAAAATACTCGATCAGATGCCAAGTTATAATTTCAGAGTGCAAACAGCTGTTGTAATTGCAACAATGGGAGTGCACAACTTCCTTCGACGAGCAGGTGTGGTTGATGAAGCATTTACTAGAGTGGAGACAGACCCCGACGCAGCGGAGGTTGATCTCCCGGACGAACAGGACGAAGCTGCTGCCGAAATACATGCACCAGAAATCCAAAGGAATGAGTGGGATATGTTCCGAGATTACTTGGCACATCAAGTGTAACTTGTATTGTCCTCATGTCTATTTGTAATGTGAAAAGGAAATATGTGTTTAATTTTCTTTTGTTTTCGACGTGAAATCTGTGGGTGTGTAATTAAGAAAAGCATAAAAAAAAATGTTGCACAAAGGAATGACAAATCGTCAAAGTAATGTATTGTATAACATGGTGGGACCCATTAATGAAAAAAGGTGTTTGGAATATTCAAAGTTAGCAGAACACTCATGACATTGGAAAAGGCACGAGGGGCAGAAGTGGAAATTTGACAAAAAGTTTGAACCACAATGCATTTCACTCTCTACAACTAACGGTTGAAAAAGCACTTCCCAAAATGCAAGAATCCATGCCAGACACGCTCTATATAAAGTATTCTTAGCTGGTGTGAGGTCACAAAATTTAATTGTTTTGGCTACTGCATCATCTGGAGTATCTGTATCTCTTTTACCTGTAGGACGAACATCTCATTCCAAATTTAAAATTCTGTTGAAAACAGTTGGACAAATCACTTGTTCTGTTAGTAAACAATCTGCTTTAGGAACTTTGTTGAAAATGTCAAAGTTAATACTGTGGGATGAAGCACATATGGTAAATCGTTGTACCGTTGAAACTATTGATAAAATGCTTAAAGATATTACTGATTGTAATTTGTCTTTCGATGGAAAAATAGTAGATTTAGAAGGAGATTTCCAACAAGTTTTACCAATAGTATCAATGGGGAAAAAAGATGACATTATGAAAGTTAGCTTAATTTTCTCTGATCTATGACCTTTATATTCACACATATCCTTGGTTGAGAACGTGTGAGCAAAATTAGATCCAACATTTTATGATTACTTACTTAGAATTGGAAATGGAACAGAGTACGAACATAATGTCAGTGTATTAAACTTCCTAAGGACATAATTGTACCATTTGAAGATGAGATTATATCTCTAAAAATTTTGATAAATCATGTATTCCCGAACATAGAAACGTATGTTGATAATTTATATACAATAGCGAACTGAGTTATTTTAATGCCTCGAAATGAATGTGTTGATCATATTAACAGAATTTTACTTGATCAAATTTCTGGTCAAATTTACACATATTATATCTTTGATGAGGCAATTGGCAAAACAGAACAAAGTTTATAAGAAGATTTCTCGAATACTTTGACCCCAAATGGAATACTGCCACATGAATTGAAGCATAAAATTAGCTGTCATGTAATGTTATTGCGGAATATCAATCTAGTTGAGAGTTTATGCAATGAGACGCGTCGTACTTGTAGAAAATTTGATAAAAACATCATTCTTGCTGAAATTACATCTGGTGAATATTGTGGAAATATGTTTTCTTACCAAGAATCGCTTTTGTACCTGTGAAAAGTGATCAATCTTCAATTACATTCAAAAGAACTCAATTTTCAATTAAGCCATATTTTGCAATGACAATAAATAAAGCACAAGGTCAAACACTTGAATTTGTTGGTTTATATCTACCTGAACCAGTTTTCTGTCGTGGTCAACTTTATATAACATTATCAAGAGCTAAAACAAACAAATATTTAAAATATCTACTCAAATAATCAAACACTCAAACTATGCACTTTAGATGTACTAAAAATGTTGTCTACAAATAAATTTTTTCATTCATACATATTTAGAACTACAAATATTTTTTAAGTATTTTTTGCACACCTCTTATCCACTATTTTGAAACATAAATGTTGTACAAAATTTTAAGCAATGGGCTCATGGGAAATTAGGTTGTGAAAAATGGAGTATAAAGGGTAAACAAGACTTCCTCTGTGTCTTTGAAATTTTCCAGAAAATGTATGAAATAGAAATAAAGCTAAATGTTGTCATCTTTCAGCAATTCTGAATGCTTGCAGGTACAATGCTTTAGCCATTCATCTCTCTCTCTTAACTTGTGCTATATTTTTTGTTACATCAAGTTCTTCAACCAGACGTGTCTATTTTCTTCAAGTTCCCACATAATTAAATGGAACTTCTTCATAAGCTGATATAATGTAATACTTTCAGCTATAGAACAAGTAAATAACCTCTATACTGGTCAAATTTTGGCATCAATCAATTGTACACTTCTTTTATAATTTCGCTTATCATAGTTCATGTCAGTTTTATGGCGTTCGCTATGGTTGCAGCCATCGTAGTTCTTTGATAATTAGGCTTATGGAGTAACACACAGACTTCTCATGGGTCGTAATGAGAATGTTTGGTTGCAATCTATGTCTCTTTTTGATGAGGTGAAACAAATGGACACTTTGATTGCTTCTGCTTTTTTTAATGCTCC
This sequence comes from Fraxinus excelsior, assembly GCA_019097785.1. NCBI lineage: Eukaryota > Viridiplantae > Streptophyta > Magnoliopsida > Lamiales > Oleaceae > Fraxinus > Fraxinus excelsior. Next base: position 21,391,278 of record CM032643.1, on the reverse strand, counting down.
GACTAACATGCTGTAGTTAGGGGTGGGCAAAAACCCGCCCAACCCGCCCGAACCGACCCAAACCGACCGGTTTGGGTCGATTTTTCTCATTTTTTTGGTTGGGTTCGGGTTTGGGATGTTGAGGGCGGGTGGGTTGGGTCGGGTTGCGGGTTGAACAAAAAAACCCAACCCGACCCGACCCAACCCAACCCGACACGAATGTTTAAAAACAACCTCACATTTCATAACCAAACAAAACGTCAAAACGTAGACTTTTCACTCCATTCTTTCATTTTCTCTCTGTCCGTTACTCCCGTCATTTTCTCCTCTCAAATCGCCGATTTTAGGGCTCATAGAGATAGTACGAGAGGGGGATTCCAGATTTCGTTTCAATTTCTGGTTTATAGGGCTCAACAAGTGAGTTTCATTCTCGATTTATGTCATTTTGTTAGCAGAACTTTAATATAATCTGCTGCTTCTTATGTGCTTCATCAGTTTACATCATGTGTGCGAGTATATATATAATCTGCTCATCCAAGCTTTACGGTCCCTGCCTTCAGCTCCTTGCTCGCCGATCCCAACCCAAACGCCTTGGTTAGTGATTTATTTGTGTTTCATTATATCCAAATTTGGATTTTAATTAATGGGTTTTGCTTATTGGGATTTGCTAGTGATTTGTTTAAGTTTTCTTATATCCAAGTCTGAATTTTAATAAATGGGTTTGGCTTATTGGGATTTGTTAGTGATTTATTTATGTTTTCCTATAGCCAATGAATATTAGTTCATGGGGTTTGCTTATTGGGATTTGTTAGATATTTATTTCTGTTTTCTGATTTATCTCGATTCAATTTACTTGACTGTGGAAATGACCAAACTTTTGTTTATAGCTTTGATTGTTGTAATGGTATTTTCTTCTTAGCTATTAGGTTGTGCTTTGTGTTGTTGTTGAACATGTAGCCCTGAACATCAACTATCTGCTTTTTTTTTTTCGTGCAGTCAAAACCGACCAACCCAACCCAACTCGACCGAAACTTGATTGGGTTGGGTTGGGTTGGGTTGAAACACTTAAATGGGTTGGGTTGGGTTGATTTTCGATCAAACCGACCATGTTGGGTTGGGTTTGGGTTGAGTAAAAAACCGACCCAACCCAACCCATGCCCACCCCTAGCTGTAGTATTTTGGTCAGATAATTTATTAATTTACCTGAAACGTTATCCAGCTTGACTGGAGTTAATAACTTCTCAATTAAATAACTTTAATTTATGGAAAAATGATACCAGTTCTTTATTTTTAGCCAAATTATTTTTGTAGAATCTATAATGTTGCATATTTAGTCAATGGTTTCTGTGTAATTCAATTCTATTTTTATTGTTTCTTTCTATTAGTCATTTATATGTCTTACAATGAGACTGATAACCTCTAAGGAGTAATGAAACATTGATGCTTACATTTTACGCCTAACCTGTCTAGAATCTGGATACAATTTAGCCTAAATCATGTGATTTATTTCCTTCGGTTTATTTGCTTCAGGGTCATAGTGAGCAAGTCTTTATTACTAATCTAATTAAACTCCGATTTCTTCTTTCAGCGTCTAATTATCATTGAACATTGGTTAGAATTAATGTTTCATTGACGTTTAGTGCAACAAGAACAAAAAATACTCATCTTCCTGTGGAGTTGGGAACTCCTATCAGAGAATGAATTACTTTTGCAAGATACTAACCGCAAGTGATACTAGCGCACACGATAACTTCTCTATTCTTGGTAATGGTAGTCCCATAATATCATAATTTGACCTCATGCAATAATGATTCTTATCTAATCTTTCCATTTCATGCCTTATGATTTCTCACATACACACTTGCATACAAACTCATTGCGAGGGATCTTCATGACGATGAATGGAAGTTTAGGTATATAAGCTTTTAAGGTAGTCTTTTATCAAGAAGATTCACTTTCGTGTTGTATTTAATATACTTTTATTGATTGGATAGATGATTTTATGATTACTCAACATCTTGATAGATTAGGACAAACACAACAAGGTGGTGGGTGATGGTACACTTAAGAATACTATTGAAAATGTGATAGCGTTAGATGAACAAATAGATGCAACAGAGAATGATTCTAATGATGAAGAAATATTATTTCTATATTTCTCTAGATGTATATTTGTTCTTTGTTTTATTTTTTACATAACAATTTCGAAAGATAAATTCTCTATGGATCTCATTTTAAGTTTTTTTAAATTTCTTTGCCCTCTTTGAATACTTTATAAATGTATTCTATGAGTAAAATCATATGTAAATTTATTTTGTTCAATTAAAGCTTATTTCGCTAACATTGCTTATATCTCTATTTAATCCTTCATATTCAACGCTAATATTACCTTCAAAATAATGTCCGTGCATTGCACAGCCATAACTAGTAGATATAAAAAGACTTGTTGACAATCTAATAATCGAAATAACAATAGAAATGTCACAAGAAATCTCTCAAAATCATCATGCAACTCATATAAAATTGAATCAGACATTGTCACTCTCTATACTGAACACATGGTACAAAGTAGGAAAATATGCATCTTATAACATGTCATCCACTTCGTCTAAAAGATTAACGTGTAAAAAACCTAGCTCTTCATTTAAATTTTCTCTTTAATTCAATTTCCTTACAAGCAAATTGAAATCCTTTTTCATCAGAAGCAAAACATAGACAATTTTCGAAAACAAAACTTGACATTAGAGTCTTTGCTGACTTAAATATCACATTGAACCACTTCATATTCTTGAAAAGCCATTGCTCAAAGTATCAACACATCAAGATTAATGCTTAGTCCATGTTTGAGCCCATTTTTTAGTAGATTTCATAAAAAATGATTATTTATTTATTTATTATTATTATTATTATTTTAAAATGTATGGTTAAAAAGAAAGAAAACAATTTCAGTATACATACAAAATTATTTTTATGAGAGATTTTGTAGTTGAAATCGAGTTTTAATTGGTATAGGATAATGACCAACTTTTTTCCATAAACAAGTTGACACATAGGAGGCAATATCACTAACAAAACCTTTTGTGTAAGTTTCTAACTTGCGATCTTCTAACGTAGTGTTTGTAGATTAATGGATATAGCTAAACAATATAATGAACGAAAATAACTTTTTTTCCCTTAATACTATTCATTGCTATTTAATCGTCTCTACCAAACACGTACACAGTGAACTATTTTTTGAATATTATTGTCTTCTGAATACACAAATTATTGGCATGCTTAACAATGCTGCAAGAGTTCTAGACTTCTAGCCATCTTCCATAACCAATACAGATGAAGGAAATGTAAACTACAAAAAAATCACACCTAGTCGAAGTCTCTGTTAACAATTGTCCTGCTACCAGACGAACAATTAACCAATTGAGATCGATACTAAAGTTCTTTCAAGAGAGAATTTTGGTCGTGAGAGATGTCTCATGTTTCGTAAATAAATTTGTAATACTTAGCCAAGAACGTAATCTAAACACTTTGTAAAAAATGCTATCAAGCAAAACATGTCATGTACATCAAAGAAAATGCATATTCTAAAAAAGCAAAGCAATGTAAGAAATCGGACGTTAGTTCTCTACCGTCTCATTCTACTTAGACATAAATTGTGCACGTGAAGCAAATAACGAGGCAAGCAGTAGTAAACGAAAATCTCTTTGGTATTACATGTGCTCATCTTCCATCTGAGTGCAAAAGGTTGGGCTACCTTGGTTAAGATGGAATGTGAAGATAACTGAAAGGTAGTTATGACTGATGGAAAGAAGAGTTTGAAAATTTTATAAAAACATTAAGCGCATAAGACCTCTAAACAGTAACATAATTATAACTCGATACAGATTATAAACAAATATGATTTAATCCATTAAAGACTGAATCTTCCTCAACCTCTTTGGTCAACTCATTGAAGATTCAGCTAAATACAGACTATGTTTTATATCTTACATATACACAAAATATCATAGAATATCGATATGAAGTGATCTCATAGTAAAAATCACAGCCAAAGGTGAGACCAGCTTTATTATGCTTACCGAGTTTCTTTCCAACTCTTATGTGACTCAGTCAAATCACATCCCTCATAATATTGTCAAATTTCATATGTATTATCACTATGTGGATAATCTCTAGTGATTTTGACCCCAAACAACCTATGTGTTGAAATCTGATCACAATGCAAGAGAGGAACATAAGCGTATACGTATTATAGATGCAAAAATTATTCATGATGATTTATATTCATATTTTTCGGGCTAGAGCTCAAACTTTCAAATGTACAAAAGACTAATTAAGTGATATGCAAGTTTCTCCCAAGTTCTATAGTTGAGTCATCTCATCTACAAGTTTAATATTTTAGATACGAGATATATTAACATTTATTTATTTCCATTTGTTCTTCAACTGCTAAATCTTATCAAATCGCTCATTGTGATCAAACTAAAATTAACTTGCATATTGCGGAAGGAAAAATGCTTCTTGTAGATAACTGATTACATAATATTTTACATAACGATGAGATGTCAACATGTAAATGAAAAATTTATTTCTTGTTTCTCGGGGTGATGCTCTCATTTTATTGTAATTCATTTTCATTCAGCAATACAAATTTACATTGTGTGAAAGGAAGTAGCTGTAAAATTATGAACCTCGAAAGCAAAATCTTGATCGATTTAAAGCATCCCACATCCATGCATTCTTCCTTTAATGAAATAGATCGATGTTCCTTAGGCATCTTGATATGGTTATATTAATATCAATGTAATGTAAAGTATCCATAAAGGACAACATCCCATGTCTAGTGGTGTTGTCCACCAAAACATCCCATTGGATGGGTGCGAGGAAGATGAAGAAGTATTTTTTTCATTTATTTTTTATTTAATTATTTTATGTGAAAAATATAAATTTATTATTTTGCCCTTTTGAAAATCGATCAAATTAAGGTCATACATTTGATTTTTGATGAACAAATAGATTTTTTTTAATGAAAATCATCTCATATGTCATTTCATGCACTAGTTTGACGTTTGATAAGACTTACAGAATTTTGAAAGATTTGAAATCGTGTTTACAATTATCCTTATAAATATATGTGTTTTGAGATTGAGGGTGTGGTGATTTTTTTTAATTCATGATTAATAAGAATAATTGTTTTGAGGTGAAGTATTTCTCATATAATAAAAGTTTTAAGTGATATTAAGTGATACACCCAATTAAATGTAGGAACATAAAGATTAATTTAATTAGACCTATCATTTAGAGTCACTAGATGACATGTGTTTTGATAATACTTGTGCTAAATATCATTACTCTTTTTTCGACTTCCATTTTCTCGTACCATTTTAAGTTAGCAAAAAAATCGACGTTGTGAAAATCAAATCGAATTACTTGAATAGAAAAACCAAGACTCAATCAAATTGTATTTAAGAAAATCAAAATAAATGAAAATGTTTTACAACGAACAAATTAGTTCACCTCAAATTTTTATTTTCTTAAAACTAGTTTAACCTCGACCCAACCCGACTCGACTCAATTCGATCCCACCCCCGACCTTTTATGTTTATTATAGACTCGATGTATGAGGGGATTTACATTATTAGGCCATAGTTGAGGGGCTTAAATGCAAATCAACTCACCCACTAAAAGTAACTCACTATGAGTCTATGACCATACCCCTAATCAATGCACCTACCACTTTCAGCTTTAAGGACGATAAAAACTATAAGGACAAAAGACAACCTCAAAATCTCCAAAGTATCCTCCTCAAATATTCCACCAAACCTTAAATTAAGGGACCATTAAGTAATTTCAAATTACAGTGTCGGTTGCGGGCCGAGATTCGAAAAGCCCGCTTAAAGAAAAGTCATTTCCAGGGTGCCTTTTTATTTATTGCGTAGCCTTCCCTTTCTTCAACACCTTTGGCGGGTACGGGGTACCTTACAAACTGACGAAACACTAGAGAGAGAAAGTTGTATGTATATGTATGTATGTATAGAGTGATCTGTGTGATTGTGTTGTATATGTGTGTATATATAGAGAGAGAGAGTTGTGTGTATAAGCGCAAAAAGTAAAGTAAAATACCAGGCCGTACGAAAACTATACATATACGCACACTCTCTCTCACTCAATCACACTGTAGAAAAATCTCTCTAGGACAACCCAAAAACCCTTCTTCCCTCGTACGTAGTAGTTAAATATATATTACAGATCATTGAATTTTTCGTGTAATTTAAGGAAAAAGGAATTTTTATTGTAGGAGTATTCATTATTGTACCCTTTTAGCGTTTGATTCAGTTAAGTGATTGAGAATTAAGTGAAAGAGGGAATGGAGTTGTACGGAAGGAGAAGTGGGACAGAATCGGATCAGCAGCAGGTGGAATGGGCTCCGGCAGGCCAAGAACCTGGTTTAGAAGGTGACAATTTTGAGCTTATTTTGTTGGTTTTTTTACTTGCATTGTGAAATGTTAGGGTTTCAGTAATGAGATTGAATAGTTTCTGTAAAACGGGCTTTTGGTTTATTGTTTAGAATCGATGCGAGGGTTGAATTTGTGTGATGGTGAAGTGTACCCGGAGAGGCCAGGTGCGGCAGATTGCGGGTACTATATGCGAACCGGGTCCTGTGGATTCGGCGCCAAGTGCCGGTATAATCATCCCCGTGATCGTGGAATCTCGGTACGCCCTTCATCATGTTCCTTATTTACTACGCCATAGTTTTTTTTTTGCTGTATTTCTCAATGTAAATATGTAGTTTCTGTAGCTATTATAATCCAATTTGTGGTTTCTGTATTACACTCTTTGATAGGGGTGTTTTGGTTTTTCTTTATGTCAGTGTGATGAGTGGATTTCTTTGTTATGCATTTGCATAATGTATATTTGACTTCAAAGTGTGGATCGTGGTGTTATTTTCTGAGTTCTTTGGTTGGTTGTTCATCAGATTGGGGGTGTGATGAGAGATTATCCAGAGCGAGTAGGGGAGCCTTCATGTCAGGTACCCGGCTTTACCTTTTATAGTGACTGGTTGTATTTTCGCACTTCGTGTTGTATTGACAATCTCAGAATCATTATTATTTATATTACGCAATGCTTGATCTTTTTATCTAATGGGTGAAATGTAATTTCTTAATGTGCAGTATTATTTAAGGACAGGGACCTGTAAATTTGGTCCATCCTGCAAGTTCAATCACCCAAAAAATGCTGGTGGATCCTTGACCAATGTGCCTCTAAATATTTATGGATATCCACTACGACCGGTAATTATTATGTCAAGGCTTAATATATGCGCATAGATTCCAAGTTATTAGGAATTTTAATAGTCATGTCATCATCCTCTACGACAGGGTCAGCAAGAATGCTCCTACTATTTGCAAAAGGGGCACTGCAAATTTGGTAGAACATGTAAATTCGATCATCCTCAACCAGCTGGTTTATCAATGCCAGTATCTGCACGTCCATTTTATCCAACAGTGCAGTCTCTTTCTGCTCCTTCTGAGCAATATGACAGCACATCGACCACCTATAGGGTTGCAAGGCCTCCTCTATTGCCTGGTTCATATGTGCCCGGTGCTTATGCTCCAATGTTGCTTCATCCAGGAGTGGTTCCCATGCCAAATTGGAATCCATACTCGGTAGACTGTTCTTGTAGTGTTTTAGTTGATTATTTATCTTCATACCCGCATGTGATGCCTTCATATAGTGTTGTTGGCTTACATATGCAGGGACCAGTTAGCCCTGCACCATCACCTGGTGCTCAACCCTCAGTTGGAGCAGCTTCTGTATATGGAATGTCACAACTATCTTCTTCTGCGCCAGCCTTTACTGGAGCTTATACCCAGTTACCCTCTTCTGCCTCACCTTTGAGTGCCGGTGTAACATCGGAGCAACAGTTACCAGAAAGGCCTGGCGAGCCTGACTGCAAATACTACATGAGAACTGGGGGTTGTAAATATGGATCTTCTTGTAGGTATAACCATCCACCAAACTGGGTTGTTTCAAACACAAATTGTGCGCTTAGCCCCTTGGGGTTACCTCTGCGTCCGGTATGTATGGTATTTTCTTCTCACAAACTCCTAGTTTTATCAGAATAGTTAAATTATTTATTGGCTTTTTGTTTCTTTCTTATCTTTCCTGGGTGGGTGGGTAAGTGTGCATTGTTTTGGTTGGGAAATTCCAATTCAGGTGTGCTTGTGATTGATTTCCTGTGTCCTTCTCATGGTGACTAGTATTATGAGTACGTGGTTATTTCAATTGGCATTTTCTGCTATTCAGTAGATGATGATGATGAGTTTACATGTGCTTTTCTATTACAATTTTACGTTAAATTGAACTTGTAGAAAATTAGCATTTGTGGGCAGTAGGGATTTTTATATCCAAAGATTCTATTTGAAGTGCGGAAAATATCTTTATAGTTGTTTCAACAAATCATAAGATACGAGTTTCCTGAATTTTCTTCAATTTTATTTCTTGTCTCAAAGAAAATTCTAGATGGGAAAGAAGACCATTACTTCATTTCTACATGTTCTGGAGATTACAAACCACTGTTAATTTTCTTCTGATAATTTACTCTGTTCAGTTTTCTAATTTTCCCTTTCCTTTTTCTTTTTAATTCTCTCGCGTACTTAGCACCAATGATCTGTTTTTTTTAACCCCCCCCCCCCCCCCGTCTCAAAGAAAATTCTAGATGGGAAAGAAGACCATTACTTCATATCTACATGTTCTGGAGATTACAAACTACTGTTAATTTTCTTCTGATACTGGAAACTATTTTACTCTGTTCAGTTTTCTAACTTTCCCTTTCCTTTTTCTTTTTAATTCTCTCGGGTACTTAGCACCAATGATCTGTTTATTTAAACCACCCCCCCCCCCCCCCCCTTCTCTTTTTCTCTGCTCAACTCACTCTGTAACGTGATTTTATTTGTAAATATTTTAACTAGATGTTTTACTTGTGAATATAGAAGTTCCTAAACTTTTTTTTTTTGGTTGTGGTTTAGGGCAACACTCCTACATACAATAAACAAAAATAATTTTAATTGATGTAAAGTGTTTCCTTGTACCATTTTGATCAGGTTTGGGGTCAAACCCGATCCTATCCGATCCAACCCATTGCCCACCCCTACATTTTACTGTTAATTTTTTTGGTTTTTAATGCATCTACTGCTTTAGTTTTTCTTAATTTTGTTTATACGAGAATTCCGGTTTTAGTTTGTTACACTCTTGATTTTCTTATTACAAGGATTCCAGTCTTTAGTTCGTAAAGCACTTGGTTTAGAGGCGTGTGTCACCGACTTCAACGAATAAAAAGAGATGACACATGAAACAGTATGTGCACGCGGTAATGGATGGAGTTGAGAACATAAATAAATAGCGATCTTAGCAGTTGCCTGGTTCTGAAGGGAAATCGCTAACTGAAAAAATTCACCTGCTAAAGGCTGTATTAAGCCTCTGTTTGTCTTCCATTAAAAAGAGTGTTTTTTTTGGGGAAAATGAGTCTTGGAATAGTGAATTTTTTTTTATTTGGGGGGGGGGGGGGGGGAATGTGTGATTAAAAAGTAGGAAAAAGTTTTAGGTTTACGTACAAAATATTTTTATTGTTTGAATGTGTGGTTGGAAATGAGTTTGAGAAAATAAAAAAGAGTTTTGATTTAATGGAAGATAAACATGGACTAAATATTGTGCGTGCTAACATCAAGAAAATGGGGTCAGATGAGTTATTTATTCAGGTATACAAAGTGTTTTTTCTTATCTTTTTAAAGTACTACTGTCTCTTGAATGTTTGTAAGATTGTTTTTTTTTCCCTCGTCCCTTTTAACATGATTATGAAGCATCATATATTCTCTCTTTCTTTTGCCTGGAATCTGATTTTAGGACTAGAACAATCTAAAACAGAAATTTTCAATTTAAATCTTAAAGCCTGATCACCCCCAGCTACAGACAGGTCAAAAGAAATCTAAAACTCCTAAAAAATAGTAATTAGCATGATGACGATGTTGAGGTACATATTACCATGACAATTTAGGATGATGTAAGTTTAGGGTAAGATTGAGAAACTCACAAGGAAGTTTCGTTAAGGTAAAAAGGTGAATTAATATCAGTTGGAACTGATAAATACGTCACCATTTGCAATTTGGTGCCAACTACCTTGGAAGTTGGGATCTTGTGAAGTGCCAGCTCCAGGTTATCAGGATTTGCACAATCAGTAAAAACAACATGGTTTTGTTTATTTTTTGTATACAATTCATGTGATAGGGCTCTCTCTCTCTCAGTGACAAAAGGCTATTCCCATGTTAAATCTTAAAACTATAGTGTACAATTCAAGTATTTTGAGCTTTTTCTCTCCCACATTCTCTATTGCATATGAGGTTGGATCTCTGTGAAAATTTTCAACTTTTTGGTAATGTACTCCTTTTACTTTAGTTAAATGAAAGGCAGTCTTCTTTAGACAGTACGCTGTTCTGACCTTATCATATTGAAGCCCATGCTAATAATGATCTCTTAACTTGTTGATGATAGTTAATAAGTCAAGTCAATTATACATACGTCTGCAAGTGCTATTTAAAGAAGTTTACTTGTGAAAGAGAATCAATTCTCTATTATTAACAAATGTGGTCTGGAGGTAAATCCCTGCTTTCCCTTCTAAGATGCAGTTATTCTATTATTAGTAAGTGGTAGGGGTTGATGCTAAACCCACTGCAACTGCAACTTCAACATGAACTTTTGTTAAATGGGAAAAAAAAAATTCAGTTGTGAAAGTGAAACTCGATCTCAAGATGTGCTGGCTGGGATACCGCAGGCTCAGATTGTTACTAACCATTACTGAATTTTAATTCAAGAGGTCAAAAGAAGCCAAACATTGGTGAAGGACTTGTCAGAAAGCTTGAGCTAATAGTCCTGTTTGCTTCGTATTTGTTCCAATACCTTGGGAAAATCATTTTGAGATGCAAACTGGAGTCATCTTTACTTTTTTTAACGTAAAATGACACGAAGAGAGGTAGGAGTATAGCTAGTTCGATCTTCAGCAAATGAAAATAATAGAAATTCTACTTCTAGACATTGCATCTCTGTTTGCTTTATATTCTTCATAATGCATACTTGTTTTTCTGATTGACTGCCGAAAGGGTATTATGTTTGTGAAATTGCCTTTAAGCACACGTTTTGAACTAGACGGGTCGACACAATCATTTTTCTGGCACAATTTTCACCTATTTTTATTTTGATGAACAGGGAGCGCAAGCCTGCTCTTTTTATTTGCAGAAAGGACACTGCAAATTCGGACGTACTTGCAAGTTTGATCATCCAATGGGAACTGGAAAATACAACGCTGCTTCGTCCTATGCTGAAATGCCAGGTAATTATTAAATGCTCAATCTATCTGCTGCTACCACTCTTTGTTACAACTTATTCATTTCAGTAGATGCAGGCTGAATATGTTGCAGGTTCGAAACTGGATCTTGGTATAATTGAGAGACGGCCTTCTGGGAACAATTCCAGTGGTTCTGTTCGTCCGATGTTTTCACAGACTGTTAAATGAGATTTATCCTTGAAAGTACACATAGAAGCACAAGAAATGATAGGGAAATTCGCCATTCAATACGTCTATTACCCTCTTATTTCAAGTTTCGCCACCAACATTTGTGGCCAGCTCTTTTGTCAACTATCATTTAGTTAATGTTTCCATATCGTTGATTAAAGTTCATCGACTCTGTATGATATTGTGATCCAACACATTGTTATCTAAGATGTTGATCTTTTGCTCCACGTTATATATCTTGAACATGAAATTGAAATAGAATAACCGTTTTGGTTTTCTAAGTTAAACTTCTTGAGATATTTTTGGTCATCTGTTTATATAGCTTTTATCTTAGCCTTTTCCTGAGCTGAGTATGGTGAGGTGAACATCCCCGCTTGTTATAGCATTTGCGTTGTTTGCTTTTCTTTATTTTCATGTTCGACTGGTACCCGATTTGATTATTTCATGCAAAATTGTCACAAGGGCCTTCTTACAATTGTTATAGTGGCAATCACTTGGGCACCTCAGGTTTCACACCATAAACTTTTAAACGATGTGGTTCAATAAAATTATGCGAGTAAATCAGGAACTGCACTTTTATACACAACTGGATAATACCATAGTTACCATTTGGAGTATGGTATCAGTATGGTTCTTTGAAGAAGATGACATATACAATGCAACAAACGTAAAAACTATCTTAAAATATAAAAAGTTAGAGCAGACTTTGCCTGCTCACTTAACTACACCATGTTTGGTATGGATTCCCAATTCTCTATATCTTTCATGTAGGGATCTTCAAGCTTCATCCTCATTTTCTCTGCTTCTCGACTCGCTGCAAGTGACCATTCGTAGAACATACATTTCTCGTCGTTGCTTAGAACATTGTAAATTTCTCGTAATTTCATGAACTTTTCCGAAGCAGCTTTCAGGGGAAGTTCTGCAGTGTCTAGATGGTATTCCTTCGACAGCCTCCGGTAAGCAGCTTTTATTTCTTCGAAATCTGCATTTGCAGCTACTCCTAAGAACCTGCAATATTGGCACCAGTATTTTTTTAGTTAAAATGGTATCCCTCTTCTATTAAAAGAGGGAATGTGTCAGTTACTATTCATTCAGGACGTATTTTCATTTCCCATTTTATCCTCACTTTTCTCTCCTAAAAGAGGGAATGCGTCGGTTACTATTCATTCAAGACGTATTTTCATTTCCCATTTTATCCCCACTTTTCTCTCCTACTTTTCTCCCTATTTCATCCCATTAATTAATTGTCTCTTCCCATTTTATCCATCTGGAAGGACAATCTCAAATTATATAGAATTGGTCAGAAATGTAGGCAGTGGAAGGAGGTGACTGCATTTTTCTTATTCTTTGCATGTGTGAAAGCCGGTGGAAAAAAAATTGCTGACTTATTTAAAAAAATAAAATTCTGCACACCGATTTATTTATATTGTATGTATTTTGTGTTGTAGATAATTAATAATATAAAAAAAAACAAAAAAAATATTAAGATTGCTATGTGGTGTGAGTAGATAAAAACTAGATTAATGTTATGGATAGATAAAAAATAAATGTGGATAGGTTGAATTTTGGAATATATTTTTTTTATTGGAAGTTGGAAGATTCAAAAAAATAAAAATAAAAAAATATTAGAAACTCTCTGTGCACGCATGGAGAGTTGGTTCCTCTCTGTGCGCGCACATAGAGTTTTTTATAATTTTTTTTATTATTATTTTTTCAACATGCTTTTAAAAATATTGTTTTTTCCTCCTTGCATCATCTTTGATATTTGGTAAAAAAAATTTATCTTCAGTAGGTCGATCCCTGTTGGGGGCGTTGCCCCCTCGACTTGACCGGGGCAGGTCGATCCTCATTGGGGGTTTGCTTCTCTAATTCTCTATTTCTACCATTGCTTAATAACCCACTTCTATCAGTTTTCTCAGATGAATTTGTTCCGCTAGGAACATAGTTGATAAGTGAATTATTAGACTTCTTACTTTCCTCTTGACACGCAGTTTCGTTGGGGTTCCACTTTTGTAGTGGTGAATTCATTTATTATAATCATTTTATCGTTTTAATTCTTTACAAATGTTTTGTACGCTAATATCACCTTCAAAATAACACAGGCCATGCATCACATGGCGTAAAACTAGTTCCTCAAAAACCCTCAATATTGAATGGGCGTGATGCCATTGTGCACATTATTTAGTCTACAGAAGATATGCTTTATGATTAAACAAAATTATTCATGCTTAGATTTCAGCTCAACCTTATATTTTCCGGTGATAAGAACCACTGGAGGTACTCAAGAAACAAGAAAAGCAACAGCTAATTCATCTGCAAAGATATTTGTTGGGTTTAGGCTTTCCCTCAACTCCAAATCAATCCAGAATTACAAAAAGAAAAAAAAAGCACCAGCAGAAAAATGAACCAGCAAAAGGAGCAACAGAAACAGAGAGCAGATTACTCAAAAAACCAACAAGAAATAAAACCAACAGAAGAAAGAAAACAGAAAGACAGAACCAGCGGGAAAGAACACTGAAGAACAGATTTAAATAGGAAGAAATCATCATCCTCAAGCCTCTTTATTCACCAAGAAGACTTGCATTGAATCAGTAGAAAGAATTTTAGATAGGTTCATCTCCTAATCTACACTTTCTACTCCACAATTCTACAACTCCAGAATTCTACTTCCTACAGAACTTTATTCCAGAATTCTACAGAGTTTATCACTCTCGAGCTCTCCTTTTCTCACAGAAATTCACTCTCATTTCTAGTATTTTCGAGCTGCACTATTGCACTACTTATGGCCCCTATTTATAGACATAATGGAGCATCATTTCAGTTACAAACCAAGGCTCCAATTGGTTGTAGATTCTAACCGAAAAATGGCAGTTGAAACAGGTGGTTAAAGACTTCTCCTTTGCAATAGATTCTCTTCCAACAGATTTTGCAATAGCTAAGGAATCTTCAAGGAATCACATCTCTACAATATGCACTCACAAGAATGCGTTCATTCGATCTTCCTCGTGGAGAGAGAGCAAGTATATGGCTGCCCAATTTCAAAACCTATTGGAAGGGGCCATGCATATCTAGCTACTGACTATGTTACACAAATCTTATCGACCATTGGGGAAGAATTAGAGAATGGGACCTTTCTTTTAGGATTTGTTTGATTGATTTAAATTCCATGAAAAATGTCACATCCGAGGAATTCAATTTTTACTTTGGCTGTTTGATACGAAAGTGAAAATGGAATTCGAATTCCAAAGCACAACCACTTTAGACTTGTTTTTTGCCAATTTCGTGGAAAATACATTTCTTTGGGGTACTTATATTTTTATTTTCCAACTTACATGTATTTGGAAAGTCTTTCCATCTTTGCTATTTAAACGGACCCTTAATTTAATAACAATTCCTCAAGAGATTTTTTGACCCCTTTATTTATTCGATATGGACATGATAAATTTTATCAAGCGTATTTTATCTTATCTTAACCGTATAAAAGAGCTAGTTTTTTTGGACACGTTTCAAAATTTGTATCGTCAACCATTACGGCGTTGTTTTAGATTTTTCAATTCTTTTCATTTGCCCTTTTTCATTTCATCCTTCAAACCCTCAATTTTCCTTCTCAAAATCCGGCAATCAAACCGTTAAATCGAAGCAGCCTTCCCCCCCCCCCCAAAAAAAAAAAAAATCTTTGAGCTTCCCTTTCGCTTCTCCTTCAACCATCTTGGAGATTTGAGTTCCCGAAACCGTAGCAATACAACCGTCGAGAAATCACAGGAAAAATAGTAGCAATGGAAACGCCAGAAGTAGAAGAACAATAAGACATCAGAAATCTCAGCCACTGGAGATAACAACGACACTGTTGCCAATGATGGAGGTTTTTTTGTACTATATTCATTTGGGTTTGTTTATGTGTCCTCTTTGGCTAGTTGTTTTGAATCGTTCCAATTTTAATTTCTTGTTAATTTTACTGATGTGTTTTGCTTTTTATGTGATAATTTAAAATGCAATGCAGAGCAAGCTAGTGTGCAATAGGTGTAGGAGCTTTGTAATGCAGTGCACTTGTAAATTTGATTTCGAAGTTTCGGATTTTTGAGCCCTTAGTATATTTTTGCATATTGATTTGTGATTTACAGATTTAATATTGTGATTTGTGAATTGTTATGAATGAATAATGAATTTTGAAGGAGTTATTGGGAATTCCGTGAATTTGAATGAGAATTGATTGTATGGAAACCGTGAGTTTGGATTGGTTTTGACTCAAATGTGATAAATAATAATAATAAAAAAATTGGTCGTGTCTCCGTGCGCGCAAGCAATTTTTTTTTTTTTTTTTTACATTTACACATTGAGATACATAATACAATATTAGCCTAAAATTGTCCCGTAAATAAGAGGGTGTCTACACTTTTTTTTCTCTTTCTTTTTTAATCGGATTAGATGCATTTAAAATTCATTTTTTTTTATGTTTCATCACGGGACAAAAACACTTTGTAGCACATGTTGCGATTTTCGGAATTATTTCTTATTTTTTTTGTCAAATACTGAATTTCATTTATTTTTTTGCCTCGACCCCGCTACCTGACCGGTTAGGTCGATCACCGCCAGGGGCGTTGTCCCCGGACCCTCACGAGGGGGCGCTACCCCCTCGACCCATGCTACCTGGCTAGTCCGGTCGATTATCGCCAGGGGAGCTTCTCCCGGACCCCCACGAGGGGGTAGCCTGCGATTTGACCGATTAGGTCGATCATCGCCTGAGGCGTTGTCCCCGGACTTCACGAGGGGGTGTTGTCCCTTTGACCCCCGCGATTTGTGATAACAATTGAGACGTTGCCCCGAACCCTATGGGTAAATGTTGGCTACGATGAGTTGCGATTCAACTTGGAATGTCGACTATCATGATGTTAATATATAAGCTTATATACAATGGTTGACTTTGAAATTGAGCAAACAATCAAGTTTCATTGGTTTGAACTTTCAGATGTAGGTTATGCTACCTACCAAATAATAAGCAATTTACGACATGGTTCACTTCATTGGAAGTGCAATAGACAATGTCCACAATTAAGCAGACAAGTTGAGACTTAAACAATAAAAAATTAAGTCTCGCGCTCTGAAAATTTGAGTGGGCTATATGAATGCTTATTTGCAACTCAGTTCATTTCATTGTTATGTCTATTGGAGAAAGCCAACTATGTGTATATAAGGATTTAGGTTATATGCAGTTTAGTGTTGACTATTAACCTAATGCAATTATATGCAAGACTTCTAAATGTTTGTACTTCAAGAAAATTGAGGAAGAAAGAAGAAATAACAATATCTTGGTAGTTTGTTAGTGTATGAGTGTTTTTAAATTTGAATTGATTTATATTGGTTGTTTGTGATGAATAATTTTCCCTTTTGTTTCTAACTTTCTTTTTGTTTATTTGTGTATTTTTCGTTGTAACTTTCAAGTTTTCTATTGAAAAAGTTTTGCTAAATAAGATTTAATTAGTGATGTCTCTAAAAATAATCAAAAATCAGTCAACGTTATTACATAGCTGGTCACGAAATAATTTGTTCGTTTTAAATCACCGCAAGTTTACGGTTCGTAACAAGTAATAAAGTGGAATTGAGAATTCCGGATATCGTTTCCACATAGATTGAATTAATTTGATTTTAGTTACCGAAACATTAACCGAATCTATAGAAATTAAGATGATTGTGAGGATTTGTAACTAAACTAAACTATGCAACTCAACTAAATTTTACCAATTAACTAAATGCAATTAAAATCTCAAATGTAAAATAAATGTTTGAATGCAAATTGGATTGTTCTTATGAATAACAAATGAGTACTAGGATTACGAATCCCCATGCAATATTCGCCTTGGAATCTAGTTCTACAATATCGACAACATGTTTGATCATTTGCAAAATCAATGATCCGAACATATTCAACAATCTCTCTCGAGAATTACTGGACCTATTCATGTAAATCACCCTACTATATCTCTATGACGAATGTAAACTCACAAGAATGCATGTATTTTTATGATCAATTCAAGATTTACGCAAAGCATAGAAGTATATCTATATCCCCTATCGGACTTTACGATGACTAGTACCTTGTCAAGTTTATTCCCCTTCTCTCGAATGTATGAAATAAACACAACGCTCACACAATTACATACATAATAATTGTGGAAACAAATAAGTGAATAAAAGTCATTCAAACCTCAAAACATGTTTTAATTGTCAATAATTGTAAAACTAAAATCCAAAGTTTACATAGCAAAGTTTATCGATCTCCTAGCACCAATAGATCTAGCCTAACATGGAGAAAGTAAGAAAACACAAAATTAAAGTGAAAGAAGACATCGCCAAAATCACAACTTTCTTGAAAATTTGAGAATTTTTCTAGTTCTTTTTGAGATTCTTGCCCCAAATCCTCCTTCTTGATGTATTTTTGGGTTCTTTTCTGGTTGTAATGTCCCCCCCCCCCTTTGGACGGCCATAGGGTTTTAAAATACCCCCCAAAATTTGTTTCCATAGGAGTTTGAGTCAAATTAGGAAACCAGACTTTTTTTCCCGAAATTGGCTTGAGCGCTCGCCCAGGCCAAATTGGGGCACTCGCCCATTGCTTTGGGTTCTGTTACCCATTTTGATGGTTGGGCGAGTGCCCAACCATTATAGCTAGGCAGTTGCCCAGACCAAATTTTCAATTCTCTTTTTTCGGCCATTTTCTTCATTCTTTCTTCCATTTTGGTCCTTCATATCAAATTGCTTCAATTTTAGTATTCCAACCTTTACCCAAATGCTAGTTGGTCCCCAAACTTCCATCAATTTGTCAATTTATCCTTTTTTTCTTTCTCAATTGTTTAGAAACAAGTCCAAAACTGAAAGAAGATAAAAATAACTTAAGTTGAGTAAAATGCAATAATAAAACGAAACAAAAGGTTAGTAAAATGGCCTCGAATAAGTGCACAAAAATGCACTTATCAAACACCCCCAAACTTAAACCTTTGTTACTAAAACTTAATTCCATATAAAATAATGGTTCAACAACATGCCATGTCTTAGGATTGGACTTAGTACTAAACAAAATGAATAACTACAACCGTACAAAATCAAATTAGTCTCCACATGTTACATGCATAATTTGACGTGTATGTGTGTGAAAACTCATGCTAACATATTAAGATCATGATTAACTCAACACCTGACCCAAAGTAGTCGCATATTTCTTTACTTAGCTCGAGAGATGCACACACCCCCAAACTTATTCTTTTCATTCAATTATCCTGGAATGTGCTCTGAAGTTGAACTCATTTATATCTACTCCTTACACTCTCTTAGTTCGGATGTATCAGACTATTACAAGTTCACACTTTAACAAGTAGAGATTTTCCTATTTTTGATTTCTTCAACCTTTAAGGTTAAACTGAGCTAGTTGCCTCACATTAGAGATATAATCTTCTCAATCGAGTGTCTGAGGCTAATCAATGCATTTCATACATAAGAGTATGTATGTAATTTATCAACAAATAGATACCATTTTGTTTTCATTTCTTTAATATAACATCTTTCCTTTGCTTTCTATATAACCCATGTAGTGAGCTTTAGGCCGATGACTCCTAAGTCAGATGACCATAGGCACCGGGTTTTAAACCCTTGCAGGCTTAATCACTTGAGTTATATAGGCTCAAACAGATGTTTTTGTTTATTCAATGATTAGTGCAATACCCCTTTTCTTTTAGACATAAAGTTTCTAAAACTACACCCTAACTTGAAACTTTCACTTCGTTTTCATCTCATTAGTTTTAGATAATCCACACATAACATCATGCATGGAACCCCTACTTATCTTAGTGTTTTCTTGCAACAGTTCGAACATCCAAACTATTCTAGAAATTTGTCATGGTTTAGTAAAAGAGGTTATTTGAGTATATTCTCTATGTTCAATTATTTATAATAAATGAGTCAAATCATTAGCACAATATGCATGCATGCATGAGTGTCATGCGCAAAATAAATCAAGTTTCACATAAACATGTATTGATCAATCAAATGAAGTACAGTTTCACCATTCACGATCCGTGCACAGCCCAATATTAAACATAACGGTCGGCATAATTATCAAACCCACACAAGCACACAAAATTCTAAATTAATGCTAGTAAACAACTAATAGGAATAACTTTTTTTTCACACAATCACACAAAAACGAAAACTACACAATCACACAGAAACGAAAACTACAATAACATGATGAATGACATATTCTCACCCTCAAACGTATACATAACATTGTCCTCAATGTTTCAAGAGAAATAAAATGCAAATTTAGTAACGCATAAAATTAAGGACAAATTACAGAAGATAAAGAACAAAGGGTAAGGAATACTCCCTTAATCGATGGGGAAGGTGAAGATGGTGGAGGAAAAAGAAGTATGGACCATGCATAGACTCTTTTATTACCTGTAGAGACGATGAAAAAGTAAGCTTATTAAAAATTATAAAGAAAAATGGAAAAAGAAATTATCAATTGAATGCACAAGGCAAAATGAATAAAAAGATAGAAATGATAGGTTACCTCCCATCCAGCGCTAGTTTATAGTCTATAACTCAACTATACCGTTTTAGTCCGTTAAGGTACGTTGAATATAGCATTGGAGGTCCTGACTAGCTTTTTCAGTGACATTTTCTTTCTTACTCCAGCGTTCCTCCAAACTTTAGCCTTATCTTTATCTGTGTCATCTGCTTCTCCCTCATCAACTGCCTCAAACTCAACAATGTAGACTTTTTACTTCTCATGATTTTGTTTGGGTTGACAATGCATATTATGGTCATTGACAGTGTTTGAAAAGTTTTGAAACACAATTTTATCCTGCACTACCTCCTCTACCATATCAATTTGATAACAACTATCTGATCGACATGATAGTCCATAGCATTGCAAACGTTGAAAGTGATTTGTTCATTGCCAAGTCTCAAATTTAACTGCCCCTTTTGAACATCTATTAAGGCTCTGCTGGTAGCTAGGAATGGTCTGCCCAAGATAAGTGAGATATTCTTGTCTTTCTCTATATCCAGAATGAGGAAATCAGTTGGGAAAATGAATTTGTCCACCTTGATTAGCACGTTCTCAATTATCCCCCTCGGATGTGCCAATGATCGATCAGCTAATTGCAGTGTCACCGTGGTTTCTTTGGCTTCGCCTAGTCCGAGTTTTCTGAAAACAAATAGAGGCATTAGATTAATAGTTGCACCAAGATCACAAAGAGTTTTATCAGAGTAGAATTCACCAATAGTGCAATGTATAGTAAAACTCCCTGGGTCTTTCAGTTTTGGTGGGAACTTTTTCTAAATTATGGCACTGCATTCATCTATTAGCATCACTATCGCATGGTCCTCTAGCTTTCGTTTCTTGGAAATAATGTCTTTTAGGAATTTGGCGTATCTAGGCATTTTGAACAGTGCTTCCGCAAATGGAATATTTATGTGGAATTTCGTAAAGATTTCGAGGAATTTCTTGTATTGTTGCTCCCATTTATGCTTCCTCAATCGTTGTGGGAATGGAATGGGTGGCTCATAAGGGTTGACCGAATTATCTGGCATTCGATGTGGCATTGTTGGACTTTCTTTTACTGACGTCTTCTTGGTTTTGTCAACTTGCTTCTCACTCTCTTTTTCAGAGGATTCCACTTGTTCTGTATTTGCACCCGGTCTCTTGACATGTATCTTAGGTAGCTGAACTCCACTTCGTGTAGTAATGGCTTGAACATGCTCCCTAGGATTTACTTCTGTGTTGCTCGGTAATGCACCAGGTACTCATCCGTCATCAAGAGAGCTAATTGTCCCACTTGAGTCTCCAGATTTTTAATAGCTGCCCCCTAATTTTAGAAGTTTATTTCAGTCTTCCTCATGAATTGATTAGTGATTTCCATGTATCTATCTGTCTTTTCCATGAGTTTTGCAAACATCTCCTCCAATTGGGGTTTCTTCTCCTGCTGAAACTGATCATGCTGCCTATTTTGATTTTGATTAGTCCACAAAAAATTTGGATGTTTCCTCCAACCTGGATTGTAAGTATCTGAATGTGGGTTACTTTTTTTATGTTGTCCCCATTGTGCAAAATCCACTTGTTCCATACCTTGTGCCAAAATAGGACAATTTACTGTGTTATGATCTGCTCCACACTCCTCACAACTTGGCCTTTTGGCTTGTGCAACATTAGATGTTTGTGACACGCTCTCAACTTTATGAAATAATGAGTCAATTTTTGTAGAGAAGGCTGAGTAGGTGTCAACCTCGTAGACTCCAGCTGGTTTCTTTGTACCCACATGCTCAGAAGACCACATAGCTGAAGTGTTTCCCATTCTCTCAAACAATTCCCATGCTCCATCAATGATTCTTGTGATTATGGAGCCATTGGATGAAGAATTCACCATGCTCCTAAAAGAAGGAAGTAGCCATGTGTAGAAAAATCTGATTTGTGTCTTTTTGTTGAAACCATGTTGAGGACATTTCCTGAGCATGTTTTTAAACCTATTCCAAGTTTCATCAAATGACTCAGACTCACCCTGACTGAAAATTGATATTTCATGCCTCATCTTCGCTACTTTGGCTGGAGAGAAAAATTTAGTGCAGAATTTGTGAGCCAGATCATTCCAAGTAGTAATATTCGCCACAGGAAGTGAGTCCAACCATTCAAGCGCCTTATCCCGTAGGGTGTGTGGGAACAACCTAAGCCTAATAGCATCTTCAGATATTCCCTGGTATTTGAAGTGTTGATATATATCTAAGAACCGAGATATATGTGTGTGTGGATTTTCATTAGCTAACCCGTAGAACTGATGTCCATTCTGAAAGAGTTGGATGACATTAGTTTTCAGCTGGAAATTTGGTTGTTCGAATGGAGGGTATACAATGCTGGATAGATTCTGGACAACGAAGGTTGATAAAAAATCCCCAAGCGATGTATTTCCGTCATCTCCTTCCTCTGCATTGTCTGGAGCTGCAGGATTCCTTATTGGTTCAATCTGTTGATTCAACATTGGTAGTTGTTTTTGATTCTCCTGATGTGCTGCTCTTAGCGGTGGGCGTGGGTTGGGTTGGGTCGATTTTTGCCCCAACCCAAACCCAACCCAACATTGTCGGTTTGTTAGAAATTCAACCCAACCCAACCCATGTAAATGTTGAAACCCAACCCAATTATGTGTCGGTCGGGTTGGGTTGGGTTGGTCGGTTTGAGAAAAATTTATTACACAAAAATTAAAATCATCCAATTTTTTGATGTAAAATAACATTAATATAACCGTTAGCCATCCAATGATAATAAACTTGAAAAATAAAATAGTACAATCCAATGATATGTTCATTTGTAACTTTTACAAAAAAAATACTATCTCATTTTCAAAAAAATTTATTGACAAAGACGAGTTTGACTATGTATTCACGAGACGGGTTTGCTCAATATTGCACCCATAATTTGACAGCAATTATCTTTGAAAATATAGTTGTTGAATGAAAATTGATTCGAGTGATGACTTGAAAATCAAAAATTAAAATTTATCGATTCACGCTCCTCCTTTTTCAATTCAGTGTGCCAATATTAGATTATAGAATTCATTTTTAAGGTTCGTGAAATTTTATTTCTGAATTATTTTCTCTATTCGAATTCTTTTCGCTGGAGTAATTACACGGTTCGTGTGAATTTTGCTATTTTCTTAATATATTTTGTTTTGTCATGGAATTCAAGTAATTAACTTTCGTGTAGAGGGCATATTTTTGTTAGCTGCCTGTATCAACTTTCTTGAGTTTGGGTCGTTCACTATTTTTTGTCAATTTTTTGCGCTTGTGATTATATGTGTTCTTTTGTGTTAATATTTTTTAAATCGCTAACATTTTTTTCTATTCGAGTTTTTGTGTGCATATAATTATATAGCCGTGTCGATTTTGGTATCTTAATAATTGATTTTTTTTTTTTATGTAGAGTTTTTTTTTTTTTTTTTTTTTTTTGTGTCGGCGGATTGGGTCGGGTCGGGTCGGGTTTGGGTTGCCAACCCGTGACCCGACCCGATTACCCAACCCGCAACCCGCCCAAAAATTCCAAAAAACCGACCCAACCCGGTCGGTTTGGGTAGGGTTGGTCGGTTTTCTCGGGTTGGTTTGGGTTTTGCCCACCCCTAGCTGCTCTAGCCTCCCTTTGCCTACGGTGAAAGGTTCGTTCGATCTCCAAATCCATTGGTAGTAGTTCACCGCCAACTGATCTTCGCACGCAAGACCTGAAGAAGCTAAAAAAAAATAGTAGCACTTAGCTCAACCTATATAATTGAACTTAATAGAAAATAAAATAAAACTAAAAGAAAAACAAGTTCGAATTGGTGTCCAAATAACAAAAATCAAATTAATATTCAATCCCCGACAGTGACGCCAAAAACTTGGTCACTAAATAATTTGTTCGTTTTAAATCACCGCAAGTGTATGGTTCGTAACAAGTAATAAAGTGGAATTGAGAATTCTGGATATCGTTCCCACAGAGATTGAATTAATTTGATTCTAGTTATCGAAACCTTAACCGAATCTATAGAAATTAAGATGATTGTGAGGATTTGTAACTAAATTAAACTATGCAACTCAACTAAATTTTACCAATTAACTAAATGCAATTAAAATCTCAAATGTAAAATAAACGTTTGAATGCAAATTGAATTTTTCTTATGAATAACAAATGAGTACTAGGATCACGAATCCCCATGCAATGTTCGTCTTAGAATCTAGTTCTACAATATCGACAACATGTTTGATAATTTGAAAAATCAATGATCCTAACATATCCAACAATCTCTCTCGAGAATTGCTGGACCTATTCAGGTAAATCACCCGACTATATCTCTATGACGAATGTAAATTCACAAGAATGCATGTATTTTTATGATCAATTCAAGATTTACGCAAAGCATAGATGTATATTTCTATCCCCTATCGGACTTTACGATGACTAGTACCATGTCAAGTTTATTTCTCTTCTCTCGAATGTATGAAATAAACACAACACTCACACAATCAGATGCATAATAATTATGGAAACAAATAAGTGAATAAAAGTCATTCAAAGCTCAAAACATGTTTTAATTGTCAATTGTAAAACTAAAATCCAAAGTTTACATAGCAAAGTTCATCGATCTCCTAACACCAATAGATCTAGCCTAACATGGAGAAAGTAAGAAAACACAAAATTAAAGTGAAAGAAGATATCACCAAAATCACAACTTTCTTGAAAATATGAGAATTCTTCTAGTTCTTCTTGAGATTCTTGCCCCAAATCCTCCTTCTTGATGTATTTTCGGGTTCTTTTATTGTTGTAATGTCTCCCCTTCCTTTTTGGACGGTTCTAGGGTTTTAAAATACCCCCTAAGATTTGTTTCCATAGGAGTTTGAGTCAAATTAGGAAACTAGATTTTGTCTCGGAATTGGCATGGGCGCTCGCCCAAGCCATTGCTTTTGGTTCTGTTACCCATTTTGATGTTTGGGCAAGTGCTCAACCATTATAGCTGGGCAGTTGCCCAGACTAAATTTTCAACTCTAATTTTTCGGCTATTTTCTTAATTCTTTCTTCCATTTTGGTCCTCCACATCAAATTGCTTCAATTTTAGTGTTCCAACATTTACCCAAATATTTGTTGATTCCCAAACTTCCATCAATTTGTCGATTTATCCTTCTTCTTTTTTCAATTGTTTAGAAACATGTCCAAAACTGAAAGAAGATAAAAATAACTTAAGTTGAGTAAAATGCAATAATAAAACGACACAAAAGGTTAGTAAAATGGCTTCGAATAAGTGCACAAAAATACACTTATCAGTAACCAACTATACTATGGCACATGCCTTGTACGTGCGTCTCAGTGGTCTCTTTTATAATCTCGTCTTTTCTAGTTTGGTCCGTCTGTTGTACCAAAACATACCCCTCCCCTACAAATTCAGAAAATAGAGTATATCTGTTTTCTCATTTCTTGATTTTGCAGGAACATGAACTGCCAGCCAGCTATTCAAGTAATATTAAATATTGGGCACATAAATCAAACAATAAGAAATTATTGATAATCAAGACTTGGTGGTAATAAGAATCAGATGAACTGTCGAGTAAATCCGAGAATTTCTCTTCATGTGATAATTGTTTTGTCTTTGACTGGGAATTACTTTCTCCTAACCAACCCTCATTCTCATTCTCCCAATGAATTCTCGTGTCCACTCCAGGAGGGGCCTTGTGCCAGCTGTTTGAACCTTGCCCTGGATAAACCTTAAAATTTCGATGCATATTTCTTCTTAGTCTTACCCAATTTCGTGCTTCGAATTCTCGAATTCCCTTTTGGCACCTCAGTCCAAGAGAAAATGCAGTCGGTGGAGCTGATGCTGGTGAAGCCATTGGAGCTGAAATATAGTAAATTAGAAGGCTGGTTTTGAATTCAGATGGGGTGGAATAAAAATGAAAAAATAGACCAAATTATAAGGGTTTTGATTACTCTCCTTAATAAGGTTGTCATTTACGATAGAACCTCAATTTCTAACATGTTATTAGAGCCATCATTATAAAAATGAACACGCGGATTTTAAAATTGATTTGTTCGAACGAGCTACTATGATTGACTTTTAAGATGGAATCATAGGGTGTGACCTCATCTTCCTGTGGCTGAAGATCAATACTGAATTTTTTTCTAGTTTCCCAAATTTTGGAATGATTTTTGTTACCCATTATCTAGTTTTTTGTTTTTAAAGTTCAATTGAAGATATCATTTGTCACACACGAGAAAAGATTCAATACAACTACAGTTATTAAATTCGGACTCAACCAAACTAGTTTAAAATAAAAATCGGCAAAATGGTCACCGAAGATGTCCGAGTAGCTTTAATAGACTGATTTGTAGATGGACCGATCAAGAACCGGTCTGTGTTTCATGATGCATGAGTTAATCTTAAGATGTCCACTTTATCGTTATACGTTTTTTTTCGTCACATTTGAAAATCATAGGGGAATAATTCTTTTCATTATTATGAGACGCAAAGTAGAGAAAACGAAGTCCATCGCTTAACCTCGTCCATGACCACACTACTATAACTACTTATTTAACATCTACACGATTTCATTATCGTAGCCGTGGACTTGAGCGTTCTAAAGCAACTTGACTAGGTTGCCTTGGACATGGAGACTCATGACCTCTTTGGCCTCTCCAACAAATTTTTGTCCAATGAACACTGCCGGTACAGTTGGCTCCAGTCCGAATTCCTGCAGTGCCATTTCTAATTGCTGTCCACTTGGAATTTCATCCACTTCGTAAACTGTAGGGTTTGCTCCCAAGCTGTATATCAGTGTTTTAATGGTGTGGCAAAGGCAGCAAGTGCTTTTGCTGAATATCACCAATGGCTTGTCTGCTGTTAAACTCTCTACAGTGTCCATTATTAATCAAGATGATGAGAACAAAAAAACCGAAAATATGTTGATTTTAATGCGCGAAAAGAGAATGAAAAATTGTAGGTGAAAAAAAGTAAAGAAGGAAGAAGTTACTCAGATAAGATGTTGGGAATTTACTTAATCACGCGCAGCGAAAATAAACAATTTTCAATTCTGCTTTATGTTTAAATGGAAACAGTGATATAAATCGTACCTTTGATGAATTCTGCAAACTCCCTTGTTGATTCACGAACTCCAATGATCACGATATACAATTCAAGCTGTCCAATTGTCCAACCTCTAATGGTGATCTACACAGAGAACAAGAATAACGGTTAGGGTTTTCTTTTCTCGTGCTAGCAAGAATAATGAAATTAATTCTTTATAGTTTTTCAAACCCTAACAGCCTATTAATACAAGTCCAAACACGCTTGACCCATCTCTTAAATTAAACTGATCAAACATTTAATTAATCAAATTAATTAAATTCAGTCCATGAATTAATTAATCTAATTAATTAATTAATTCGGGCTTATTAATAAGCAACACAATTAATTAATTATCAAACACTTGTCAATTAATTAATTGGTAAATCTTATTCTTCTGATTCTCTTTTGTGTGTGACCCATTAGGTTTCCGATCACGATGTCTAACGACGTAAATTATTATTTTGATCTAATCAAAATTGATAAATTAAAATACCCCTTTTAATTTATCATCAATTCACATTCGTCGTCCTAGATTGATATCTAGCAATGTATCAGGGCAATACATGTGACAGAAAATGTCACGTGGCATGACAAAACCAAACATGTTCGTTTACCGTGAAACTATAATCCATTCGTCAATATAATTCGATCAATTACGAGATATGGATATATGTCAATCTCAATTATTGATCATATCTTTTATTCTACTGTTAAATCAATGTAAGTCGAAAACTCTTTTTCGACTTATGAGTTCACCTTGGCCAAAGATTTCATTATCAACTTAACTGGGTCAAAATGTAGATCATAATCCCTTACTATCTAAGAGTGACGAATCATCTATTAATCATTTACAACCTTCATATAATTTTTGACATACCCGAACGATGTTGTATTAGCGACCACTGACAGAGTGTCATCCATCATCACCAAAGTATGACTGTCCTCATATAAGGCACTATGATGATCTCAAGTCAAATGATCAATTCAATTACCGAGCGTTAGAGATTAACCACTGACACTTAGATAGTTATTCATGTGGAATCTCTCAGCGGGTCTTCAATATTTTGTTCTATAACAAAACATCCACGTATTCATTCAAGTGTCACCACACTTTAACTTATGAGATCAGCTACTTACTTCACAAGTAAGAAACGTCACACGTGATGGTCTATCCGTAATAACGATATCCGTATCTCGTTATTACATATGACCACGAACGATTTGTGATTCAGCCATATGTAATTTATATCTCACAATCACAACTCCTTGTGATTAACAAATTATCAAGACTTGAATCTACGTATTCTATTATTTAATTAATTAGAATATTAATTCAATTAAATAATAGATCTTGCCATAAATATGCATCGATTATATATATACATTAAAAGTGCTTATGTCTAAAGTTGATTGGACCTAGAGCAAACACTTACATAAGATCAGCCCTTTGAAGATGGATTAAGGGTCAATGCTGAGAAACTTAATCACACTTGTGGAATTTATAGACACTAATGGTGGATTGCACTTCTCAATTTGCAGGACGAAAAGAATTGTTCTAACAGATATTTGTTATATTCCGATTTCCCATGTATTAGAGTATCTTTGATGCATTCTGTGAATTTCAGTCTACGTGACAAGTAAAAAGGCTGAATTCTAGTCTACGTGACAATATGTTCAAAAAATGAACAACGAAGTTCAAAATTGATCTACAATGGTTCATTAGATTGTCCAACTCTCTTGTATATACTCTCTCTCTCTCTCTCTCTCTTGAGAGCATACCTTTATGATTTTATCTTCTGCTTTTCTTTCACTCTCACTCTCCAATTAATGTGTGACTCATGTAGATAGTCATCTTAACATTGTCTACTTTAATTTGTGTCACATCTCACCGTGTATTGGACAAGAAATTTTATCAACAATGGCATAATTTTTTTGTCACAGTCTACAAGTGGAGATTCTCTTGACTTGATCATTACAGACGTTACAATTTGCATAGTACTTTACCACCACCACCCCCTCCCTCCCTCCCCACCCCACCCTACCCTACCCGAAAAAAAGTACTCCCTCCGTCCCAAAAAGATAGTCCTCCAGTTATTTTCACACAGATTAAGAAATGGTAGGTAGTATAGTTAGAGTATTAAATTTTACTATGTTTTTCCATTTATACCCTTTATCCCTTATTAATGTTTTACTACCAATTAATTTTCCAACATGTGGCTGTATTATTCCTCCATTATCTCCGAGAGTTTGGCTTCTGTGAGTCTGCTGAACTTCCAACTTCTCAACTCCAAAATTAAATGTGAAAATGAAAATTTTAAAAATTTGCCACGAATTTTGGAGCTAAATTTATCACTATTTATGTGGTATTGCTCCGAAGTGGTTCCATTCCAGTAAGGTGATATCTTCATTTTAACACCTCATGCAACTTTATGGATCTTGAGAGAGGGAGGTGAAAGGTTTAATACCTATTTGAATCCCCACACAGTTGAACGCATGGACTCACTTTGTTTCCCAAAAAAAATTTGAAAATGCAATATCTAGGTAGTTGGTGTCTATTATACCAACATGTATTAAATAAGGGTATACGTGGAAATGAAAATTTTAATACATGCTTAAAATGGAAACAAGACTATCTTTTTGGGACGGACAAAAATAGTATACATGACTATCTTTTTGGGACGGAGGGAGTATTGAAAGTCCATATAATTTGCAATCTTCAAGAACATGGAAAATTATTGATAACTACAACATTGAAGACAACTTTGAAGAAATAATGCTGACGATGAAAACTGAAGCTTGACCTCGTTGGGAATCGAAAGGCTGCAGTTATTAAAAAAAAAAGTCTTGTCAACGAGTCTAAACCCCCGTTTGACACCCTTTAATTTCTATTTCTATTTCTCTTTCTCATTCTTATTTTTTATTTCAACCACACATTCTCCAAATAAAATAATATTACACACAAAGCAAAAATTTTTCATCACTTTTCCACCACACATTCTCACATCAATCACTATTCCAAAATTTCTCTTCACCTAAAAATGGGTTTCAAACAGGGGAAGTTAGTCTACCGTTGCTTGCCTAGGTAAATAAGTTGCAATTAAAGTGATTTATATCACGAGTGAAGTGATCATGAAATAGTGTAAAAAAAATGTTATAGTGAGTTGTAGCTACTCTTCATACTTAAGTAAAGAGTAATGTTATTATTGATCGTCATCGACTACAGTAGTTATCTTATATGTCGGTTTGTTATTGAGACATTATCTTATTATTTGAGACAACAAAATTACAGAGAACTCTTAATATGTGGAAAATGATAGAGAACTCTTCCAAATTACAGTAGTTATCTTAATATGTGGAAAATGATAGTTGATGTCAAAATCCATTTATCCTTCGTTCGGCTAATTTATAAACGAAGGTGTAACATGATAGAGAACTCTTTGAATTGGACTCGATGGAAATGATAAATTTTATCTTCTTATCTTTCACGATAAAAATTATGTATTCATCACAATAAAGTAGAGTGATAACAAAGTTCTATCCACAAGGATGAATATATATATATGTAGAGATACTTATTCTCCAAAATAATTTTCTCTCTTAGAAAAAAATAAAAAAAGGTACTATCAGAAGTGTTCTTAGTTCCACGGGGGAGAATCAATTGGTGTTATCCAATTCATGTCCCTTTACTTGTGATCAAGATTCTTCTCCAGTTTAATTCAGAAAAGCCAGTCCAAAAGAGCGAGAATCATTACGTAGTCAAATATTTTTTAATTAATTATACATATAGTTCTATTATTCTATAAGTAGTGGTGGGAATCATGTCAAGTCTAGTCAATCCAAGCTACATTTTTGAGCGAATAATGACATGTAGGATCGATTCAAGTCACAGTCGACCTCATCACTTCACTGATAGTGAACCTTTTCCATAGAAGTTGCTTGCAAGACAGGAGACTTTCCGCGAACTTGAGTGTAATAATAATCATAACAAATTAGCCGGAAAGAACAAATCACCTCTGGGAACGCCTTCAACCCAAGCCGCGAGCGTCAATCACTGGTCTCGGTCGTTTCGGTTGAACGTCGATACTATGAATTTGAGGGTAAAGAGCTCGCTTGTTATACATGATTCGACATTTTTGGTGTTCCCATTTTTTATTTATTGAGTTCGACCATATGTAAATATTGTCACCTAAATTGATACTAAGCACCTAAACTTACATTACGGTACGTATGTGTGATTAGTCTCTACTTGCAGTATTGTTTCAAGCTAGTCTCGATTGTGATCGAGACAACCTCTGTAGATAAATGTATTTCTCACTTTAGAATTTATATTATGTCAAATTTTACTTATTTATATTGAGACAACCTCTCTAGCTAGACAAATATATCATCACAAGTTGATAACACAAAATAAATAAATATCCCCAAGGTCATGGCAAAATTAATTATCCATCAAATCCATGTTTCAACATGTTACAAATTGGGGAAAAAAAAATTTCTTCCAACGTTGTTATCCACTTCTCACCATATAATTAGAGCACGAAAAATATGTTAAATACTATCGCACAATTCTTCGATTTCCATTAAAAAGTACCTGAAATTAAATGTTTCGAGACATGAAAATCAGGATATTTTGATTTGATTCAAATGCTCGATGATCACATTTGCGAAATTTTCCCTATTCTTCACTTCTCACCATAAAATCAGTGTACTAAAAACAATCTTACATATTTTTTTTTTTTTTAAGAACCTGCAATCGCTACCCGTCAATGGGTACTAGGTGAACCTCGCTACATGTGTCATAGCTCGCAAACTACACAGGAAAGATAAACCACACTAGACAATCCCAGTGAGCTCGACTAAGGAAGTGTTGACAGAGGGATTCGAACTCGTGACCTTTGGTCTCGGCATTCACCTGTTCCACCAACTCGACCATTCCCGAAGGGGAATCTTATCATTTGGAAAGATGCCTATTTAGGCATCAATGTCGGTTATTATGGTTTTAAAATTGAAATTTATTAGTATTAATAAAAGTTAGTGTGGTCGGTTTCGTGATAAAGAACTCATACTTTTTTACTTTTAAATTTTAGATAATAAATTAAGATTCTTTTTATCTTTTGAGATATATGCCTTAATATTATTAATAGAAAATTGGAAAAGTTATTACTGTGATCTGTGGGAGATTTTTTAATTGCTTATAAACAAAGCTAATCACACTTTTTATAGTGGATAATCAAGTCCCAAAATGTTCATTTTTATCACAAAAAAGATTAATTAATTTCTATATTTTTTGTTAGTAGTATCAAATGAGTGTGTATTGGTGGTGCTTCAAACCATTCAAACTTTTAATTTTTTTATTTTTTAAATATAATTTTAAAAGTTACTTTTTTAATAGTATCTTTTTTTTAAAAATAATAATTCTTTGACAAATGGCGGGCCAGATGCCCTGTCAATTGGGAGCCACAATTTGTCAACTATGACACTCATTATGTAAAATGCTATGTATAAATAGTATTTTCCATAATTCTTACCCTACTTTGTGATGGCAACCGGCTGGGGTGGCCATCCCCATCCCCGGTCCCATAAGGAGTTTTAGTGAACATGGTCTCCGTTCCGATTCTCCGAGACGACGGAAACATGATATTTTGACATTCTTCTAAAAAAAATTCGGTAGTAGAATAATAGGTTATGAACCAATGGTGTGCTTTTTCAAACTTTTTCCAAAGAATCTCCTGATACCTGAAGTGACGACACAACTTGTAGCGTAAAATAATACTAGATAATGTTCTTAAAAGTTGAAGAGGAGACCTCAACGAATAAAGGCCAGACGAGGACCACACAAGAATGACGACTTTGTAATTTAAGCACGTAAGGATGGCATCTGCCTATCTCATTGTGGTTGGACATTCATTTTGAATGACAAGTGTGATGAAAATTCCTGGCTTTACAAAAGGCTAGGATTCTCATTGGTGATGATCATCCAATGAAGATGCTTTCCTACTTTTAGTTTTCGATACGTCCATCGAAATTAGGTTGGATTAATTTTTATTTTTTTTAAAATCAAATTCACAT
The DNA here is from genome assembly GCA_019097785.1 of Fraxinus excelsior. Lineage (NCBI taxonomy): Eukaryota > Viridiplantae > Streptophyta > Magnoliopsida > Lamiales > Oleaceae > Fraxinus > Fraxinus excelsior. The sequence goes on along the minus strand of CM032643.1, from coordinate 21,358,041 downwards.
TGCGTGAACGATTTTCATAAATGGGTGATAGTGAGACTTGAATGAATTGAATCGGTGTTCTCTTTCGATGAAAAAAATTAATACGTTAGACCCTTGGATGCTTTCTCTAACCATTTAAACTTAGTTCGATGGGATTTTGAACCATAGCTTTGTTTCTGATAGGCCATGGAATGCAAATAGTCTTGCTGAAAACAGCTGCTGATTTCTTGTTTTTCTTATTCTTCTGCTAGAATTCTATGCCATTTTATGGTTTCCCCCAAAGTTAAAGTGAGAATGAATTGGATAAGCTTTTTGCCTTTTATATTTTTTACACATCAGCCAAGGATTCCATAGAACAAGCTTCACATTCCAAAACCAAAGTGGTAATTTAGCATCCAAAATTTGGCATGTCTTTAGCCCTTGTTTGTCTCTTTTTAAAACAAAACTCTTTAATTTGCAGTCATTTTCAACCACTTATTCACATAATAAAATATTTGTTAAGAGATATATATCCCACATCGATAAATGATGTTGACACGGATCAATTAATAAAGATCTTGAGTTACTCATTTTAATAAGGTTGACCTTTTAAGATGGAACCTCAAATCTTAATAATATCAGATCCCAACGAGCGATTCGATCCCGTTAAGACTCTAAAAATGAGCACGTGGATTTCAAAATTAGTCTGCTCAAATGAGCCGCCATCTTGGGGGGAGGGGGGCATGTTAAGGGATATATATCCCATATTGATAAATGATGTTGACACAAACTAATTAATAAAGATCTTGAGTTACTCCTCTTAATAAGGTCGACCTTTTAAGATGGACCCTCAAATCTTAACAATATTTTGCAACGTAAATTCAATTTTTTTTTCTACTTTTTAACTACATATTCTCCAAAAAATAATTATTCAAAATATTTTTTTTTCCTCGTAATATTAATGTATTGCACATAATCACTCCAATACTTAAATCAATTGTTTGAGAAAAGAAACAAGAGATCGACTACCATATATTGAACTCAATCACATGTTGAGAATTAGAAACCATAATTATATTCTACCCAAAGCAATCAATTCACAAAAAGAAAATTAAACAATAAGAACAAGCAAGATTTATAGAGATTCACCTCAATATAAAATGACATCCTCTCCCGCTACTGCAGTAATTCAATATGATGAAAATAAGTTTACAAGATAAATTGTGCACATATATCTTCTCTAACCTCTCTCTCGCTTTGATGATAATAGTAAAACTCAAATAATGGCTCCCTATTTATAATACATATTAGGGAAAAATTAAAATTACAAGTGTGAAATTTCTAAATTGTCCTTAATGACATTTTGGCCCGACCCTCCACACCCCATGAGGGAGGCTATCTGCCCCCTTCCAACCCCACGATGACCTCACCGTGGATGTCAATTAGCGTACTATTTCCATATTGCAATAATAATTCGATTCCACAACTTAACAATAATAATTTTCTGGGGGTTTATGCTGCAAACTCTTCAATTGAGAGAATATCAACATTTATCCTTAAATAAGTCAAATCCACAAATATACATGTTTTCAAACATTTTTTTTCTATATTTAGTATCCCATTTATAGCAGTACCATATGTCTCTTTATACACGTAGGTCCATTTGAATAATATTAATCTCTCCAAAAGTTAGCATCTAGACACAGAATTCTCCCACAAAACAAAAGAATATATCCCAAGGTCTCTTTAGCAATTACTTAATCTTGTTGTATGATTCGGATTGGCTATATGAACATGAATATCTGTCAACTCTTATCCAGCGCCAAGGATTATTCTCAAGGAAATCTGTTACACCCTTTTGTTATCCAAACATTTGATTTTTTCGAGCATGTTCGGTACACAGTACACAATAGTACTCTTACGAAAGCCAGAAAGATAAGTTTCCCTCTTCGTGATAAACAGTGTAATCCTTAAACTTATTCGATTCCAAACAAACATCAGTTGGATGTGTTCACTGTTCAGTATGTAGACAAAAACCTACTTTCTCTTTTCATTTTTATATGAATGAATATTTCTAGCTTTTCCTCTACAGGATAAACAATGTAATCCATAACTGTCAACTGCCTCTATAAATATGGATGATGAAAGCTCAAACTACATAGAAACACCAAGAACACCAAAAGTGTATGCCATATTTAGCTGTTAATTAGCTGCAAATCTCGTCGTTCAGTCAAGTTATCGATCCTTTACCGACCCGGGTTTTTTGAGCAGAAGAAGTTAGAAATGGATAGGATAAGAGATTTGGCTTCAAGGAAGGCAGCAGTGATTTTCACCAAGAGTTCATGTTGCATGTGTTACAGCATAAAGCAACTGTTCTATGAATTAGGTGCAAGTCCTGCTGTACATGAACTTGATAAAGAAGCAAGAGGGAGAGAAATGGAGTTGGCCTTGAGTGGCTTAGGCTGCAGCCCTACCGTACCCGCGGTGTTCATAGGCGGCGTATATGTCGGCTCGGCCACGGATGTGATCTCTCTCCATGTTGATGGTTCTCTAAAGCAAATGCTCATTAATGCCAAGGCTATTTGGTTCTAGCTAGTTTTATCTTGCTAATAGCTTGTTAGCTACTTTGTAAATGTGATTAAGGGCTTCCTAATTTTGTCGAGTCCGATGAACTTTTCTTTCCTCTTTTTCTTCCGTGTGAAGTCATGTCGTGGCATGCACAACAATCCACATGGGCCTTTTTAATCTTTTAACTTGTGTTTTTGTCTCGAAAAGTATTGTTAGGAGCTATATATATATATATATATATATACACGGGTTGTGTCGTGCCTTACTTTTTTATACGGGTCATGAGCATGGTGGAAAATACGAGTTGTTCTGGCCAATAGCAAATTGAAGTGCATAGCCCGAAAAGGGTCTGAGTCGATTCACTTTACACTTTCGTTGGTGTCTCGGCGAAATGGTTAGAACAAAACTATTTTAAGAGATTACTTCTTCAATAAGAGGATACAAATTTACGAGGGGATGATCACCCAATTTTTGTTCGTATAATATTGAAGTTTGTAAAAGTTCATCTAATAAGGTTGGTTCATATTGAATACTGCAGCAAGAAAACTTTTTCTTATAACAAAATTATACATAAACACCAAATTAAAATTGAACGTTGAAGAAAGAAAAGTCTATAAACTTCTATATACATGTCATAAGTATATGTAGAGGGAAGATCATACCATAAAGCTAAAGTTAATCTAGTGGGAGATCTTTAATTATGCTTTGACAAAGTTTTAAGTTGACAGCTGTAGGTCCCAAAAACAATTTGTGGTACGATTTGTAAATAAAATAAAGAAACGAAAATAGAAAAATAACAAGAATCAATACAAGATTTTTCGGCCCAGGCTTTGACGTTCAACGACAATTTTTAATGCCTAATCCCTGTTGAGCATCCGTTAGGATTAAGTTCAAATCCACTAGAATTGCCCCAAAAATAGGCAAGAAAATGAGTTACGATAAATGGCCACAAAGCAGAAACAACACAAATCTTCCTCAATCACTCATGAACTCACACAAGAATTCATCACCCTACTCTCATAGCTCACAAATTCACACAAGAATTAGAGATTACAAATTTACAAAGAAAAATGTGAAGAGGAAAAGAGCTGCGCATTCTAAAAAATGAGAGAATGAAAAGTCTCTAAACCTAAAATGAAAGTCTACTTCCTTAATTGTAAAAGGAGCCCTTGAAGAAATAAAGTTTCACCATTTCAGATTCTTCTATAGATTAAATTCGAATATGGGCCAAAATAAAACCTTGGGCCATAGAAACAAAACATGATTTGGGCCTCCATAAAAAATCAGCAAACCATTTTCAACAATCTCCACATTTTGCTGCATTTTGAGATGATACTTTGTGGATTTAAAACTTAGACCAAACACTTCATTTGCTCTTTATTACCTTGGTTCCTGCATCTGCAGGATTTACATGTGTTAGTATTTGAACCAACGTGATATCACTCATATCAATTATATCTCTAATAAAATGAAATTTAACATCTATATACTTGGATCTATCATGAAAAATTGGATTTTTGCTTAAAAATATTGCACTTTGATTATCAGAACATAGCTCCACCTGGTTTTCTACAAATCATAGTTCTCCTAATAAACTTTTCAGCCATAAACCTTCATTTACAGCCTCAGTGGCTGCAATGTATTCAGCATCAGTTGAAGACAATGCAACTACCTTTTGTAGTTGTGATTTCCAACTAATGCATGTATCATTCATAACATAAAAATATGTAGTTGTAGATTTTCTATTGTCTGGATTTCCAGCATAATCAGAATCTACATAACCTTTAAGTTTAAGTCCATTTTTATCAGTTTTGAACATTAAACCTAAATGACTCGTTCCTTTCAGGTATTTAATCAAATTTTTCATGCATTGCCAATTTAATTCACCAGGATTACTCATAAATCTGCTTAGCACACTCACAGCGCAATATCAGGTCTAGAGCATACCATCACGTACATCACAGATCTAACGGCATTAGAATATGGCACATTCATCATTCTTTTATGTTCATTTTTAGATTTAAGTGATTGATCAACAGATAGTTTTATACTACCAAACAAAAGCAAGCTAACAGGCTTAGCATCATGAAGAGAAAATCTTTTAACTACCTTTTCAATATAGGATTTTTGTATTAGAAACAACTTTCCATTTATTCTATCCCTTTTAATTTTCATACCCAATATTTTCTTAGTTGATCCCAAATCTTTCATTTCAAATTCAGATTTTAACTTCTCTTTAATCATGTTAAGAGTAACAGAATTATGGCCAGCAAGGATCATATCATCAACATACAAGAGCAGATATAAGGATTCAAATTCTCCATCTCTCTTAAAATATAAAAAAGGATCATAAACAGATTTTTTAAAATCTAACCCTTGTATAAAAGAATCAAATCTTTTATACCACTGTCTAGGGGCCTGCTTTAGGCCATACAAATTTTTTTTCAAGAGACAGACAAAGTTCCCTTTATCTTTAACCTGAAACCCTCTTGGTTGAGTCATGTATATGGTTTCATCTAAAGAACCATATAAGAATGCAGTCTTCACATCAAGTTGTTCTAATTCTAAGTCAAATTGTGCCACAATAGCAAGTAAAACCCGAATAGAGGTGTACTTGACAACATGTGAAAAAATCTCAGTGTAGTCAATCCCTTCCCTTTGTGTAAACCCTTTTACTACAAGCCTGACTTTATACCTTCTATTTGTCTTATCATCTCTCTCTTTGATCTTATATACCCATTTACAATCAATCACTTTACATTGTATGGGGTTTTCAACTAAAATTCAGGTCTGATTTTTATAGAGAGAGTTCATTTCATCTTCCATTGTATTTATCCACTTAGGGGATTCTTTGCTAGAGACGGCTTTTTCATAAGAAGCTGGTTCTGTAACAAACAAATCATGTTCAGATTATTCAGTCACAAAATCAGGATACTGATACTTGGAAGGGGGCTTTATTTCCCTCCTTTCTCTATCCCTAGAAAGCTGGTAGTCCTGCAGGTCCTTTGCAGGCTCCAGATGCTGGTCATCTTCTATAATTTCAACATCAGAGGTATTTTGAGGTTTCATTTCATGTGGCTCCACCTCAAACTGAATCTGGTCACTTTCAGCCTCTCTATTCAGATTTATCTCAGTGATAACAAAGTCATCTTTTGCTATCTTTTCACCAAATTTCTCACTAAGACAAGGAAAATCACCTTCATTAAAGATCACAGATCTACTTGTAATCACTTTATAACCTCTCATATCCCTTCGCTACAGTCTATAACCTTTAATTCCCTCTCCATAACCTAAGAACACACCTTCAATGATCTAGGGTCCAATTTTGAATCTGTATAATGTGCATATGCTGCACATCCAAATGTTCTAAAGTAGGGGTAGTCTGGTAATGTGCCGACCATATTTGTTTAGGAATTCTATTGTTTAGAGAGCTGGAAGGGCACCTATTTATGAGATAACAAAATGTTTTTAAAGCCTCTCTCTAAAAGATTTTCGAAAGATCGGAACTGATTAACATGCATCTAGTCCTCTCAAGAATGGTTCTATTTAATCTCTCAGCAACTCCATTTTGCTGAGTATAACTGACCGTTTTATGTCTCATTATCCTTTGTTTAGAACAATATTGATCGAAATCTGAATTGCGGAATTCAAGCCCATTGTTAGCTCTTAAAATTTTTATCTTCTTATTAGTCTGATTTTCAATTAATAAATTCCATTCTTTGAAAGTTGAAAACATATCAGATTTAGATTTTAATAAGAAAATCCAAGTTTTTCGTGAAAATCATTAGTAATGAGAAGATAATATCTAAAGCCAGATACAGTTGGTATAGGGACAAGTCCCCATAAATCAAAATGTATGTATTCAAGGATATTTTGGGATTTATGCAGCCCTGTCTTAAAAGGCAGTCTGGCCTATTTTCCCATAATGCAGTGTTTACAGAAAGTTAGTTTTTGAACACTATCATTTCCAAATACCCCTTGACTTGACAAAGTTTTTAGGCCTTTTTCACTCAAGTGGCCAAGCCTCTTGTGCCATAATTCTGATTTATTGGGATGTGTGACAAAATTCACAGAATTATTAGGTGAAGTGATTTCAGCCCCTATAACATAAATTCCATTAAATTTTGGTGAACTGACAATAAGTTCTTGATTTCTGATTATATTATTAGAACCATTCTTAATCTCAATTTGATATCTCTCATCATCAAGAACTCCTAGGGATATGATGTTTCTTTTTAGGGCTGGAACATATCTAGTGTATTTCAATAATAGGTGATGACCATTTTTAAATTTCAGCAACACATTGCCAATTCCTTTAACTTGACACACCTCATCAATCCCAAGTTTAACTAATCCTTCATTAAGGTCAAAAGAGACAGATAGACAATTAATATTGGGTGTCATATGGAAGGAACAGCCTGAGTCTAAGACCCAATCATGTTTAGTACTTTTAGATAGAGAAACATAGGCAACCCCAATATTCATCCCTACATCTTTATAGTTGGAAGTAGTAGCAAGAAAAGCATTTTCAGAATTAGACCCTCTCTTTTGGTCATTGGCTTTTTTAAAACAATCTTTAATAAAGTGTCCAGCTTTACCACAATAGAAACATTTCTTGTTATTGTCATTTCCTTTATTGGGTTTCTTGTCCTTTACTTTGGTGTTATTCCATTTTCTTTTGACAAAATTTTTATCCTTGTTGAAATTGGAATGATTGAAATTACTCACACCCTTAGTATATGATTTTTGATTTCTTCTCATCCCCTCAACATGGAACACCTCTTTATGTTCAGATTTCAATCCCAGCTCTCTGGTCAGGAGAGAACTATGAATTATTTCAACAATAAGATCACTCATACCATACTCTAGAGCATTTCTTATATCTTTATATTTATCTCCTAGAGCATTAAATAGACCAACTACCTTCTGCTCATCAGAGATCTTCTTCCCCACAGTTTGTTAAGTCTTGCGTGGTCTTATTGAATCAATCCATACTTTCTTATATATCAAGACTAGGATCAAACTTAAAACTAAAGAAGAGTCTCCAAAGAAAGCATTTATTTGGTAGGGACTTGTTGATGTAATGTTTCTCTAAGGCAGCCCAAAGTTCTACAGCAGTCTTGGTTTCTCCTACTTTTCTAATCACAGAATCAGATAAGTGCAAAAACATAGTGCTCCAAGCCAATTCATCTTGTTCAGTTTTCCTATATACAGTTAGTATTTCTATCCAAGATTCATCAATGGTCTCGGCACACTTTAACCGCAGCATATGAACCTTAATTTTCTGGTGCTAGAGACTAAAGTCTCATTTGTCATCCTAAATTTGAACATCTACCTAAGAAGTCATTGTGTGTAGTAGTGTGATCAGTGTACAAATATTATACAACCAAAGATATATCACAGCAAGCAGTATCAGATATTCCAATTTTACACGGGCAATTATTTATATACAAGGATAATTCATCGATCAATCAATAGAATTGGAATTACAATACAGTTAAGCTCACACACAATAAGCTACGGGGGTTAAAAGAATATGGACCTCCAACGAAGAACAATTTTAAAAAAACAGTAATATTAACCCCTGAATCAGATCAATTTCAAGTATCAGTATATATCAATAGTGTAAACTGCAATTCAATAACATGATTAAAGAATTCTTGATATTTCCTTAAAAAACTACACAACAACAGAAAACAAGTGTTTCAAAAAAAAATTCTTTGAAGAACGAGTTTCTTGAATCGAAACCCTAGTCCCCTCAGATTCTAGGGTTTTGTCATGGACCCCTAGACAAAGGTGGATTTAGGGAAGATTCAGAGAAACCCCTAATTTGAAAAATGTTTATATCAAAATCTTTGAAAGTTTTTTCAGTTATATATTGTGATACTTGACAACAAAAGTTGTTCATGTTTGAGAAAAGTAATTTTAGAAACTGAATATACCAGGCTCGGTATGACTCAGTGTGACTTAGTGTGAACTTGGTGCCACTCAGTGTGAGAACAACAAATCAAAACAAGTCAAAATCGAGTTAAGTGATTTTGTAACAAAACTTTTTCAAGATCGACAAATCAATACAAGATCTTTCAAGAAACCAATCAAAAACAGATTCTGAAGAACGAAGAATAGTCTCAAAAATTTCTCAAGCTAACCAAGAACAGATCTAAACAAACCGAACAAATTAGTAACAAAATCGATAGAAAAGTTTTCTATATGCTATGATGTCACTGTTGGTACCAAAAACAATTTGTGGTACAATTTGTAAATAAAATAAAGAAACGAAAATAGCAAAATAACAAAAATCAACACAAGATTTTTCAGCCCAAAGGCCCCGAGGTTCAACAACTACTTCTAACGTCTAATCGCCATTGAGCATCCGTTAGGATTAAGCTCAAATGCACTAGAATCGCCCTAAAAATAGGCAAGAAAATGAGTTACAGTAAATGGCCACAAAACGGCAGAAACAACATAAATCTTCCTCAATCACTCATGAACTCACACAAGAATTCATCACCCTAGTCTCATATCTCACAAATTCACACGAGGATTAGAGATTACAAATTTACAAAGAAAAATGTGAAGAGGAAGAAAGCTACGCATTCTAAAAAATGAGAGAATGAAAAGTCTCCAAACCTAAAATGAAAGTCTACTTCCTTAATTGCAAAAGGAGCCCTTGAAGTAATAAAGTTACACCATTCCAGATTCTTCTATTGATTAAATCCGGATATGGGCCAAAATAAAACCTTTGGCCAGAGAAACAAAACGTGATTTGGATCTCCATAAAAAATCAGCAAACCATTTTCAACAATAGCCTCCCTAACACCGCTACCAAAATCTTCATGGTAAATCATTGTTGTTTCAAGGGAAATTTGTATGGGAGGATTCAAACCTTTTGGAAATATATAGCACGGTTTCAAAGCTTTAAATCGTAGTGGCTACGTTTCAAACCTTTCAATAAATATTTGTTCGAAGGACCTCTCGATGGTTGCTATCCAAATGACTACTTGTTGACCAAAAGTCAAGATCAGACTATAAGAGTCAAGCATCGAACTATTTTTAAAAAGGGCAAAACGATAATCTTATATTTTTCTACCCAAATCAATTAAAATAATTAAATAAAAAGAAACAGAAAAAAAAATATTTCTTCATCCGTTCATCTTCCCCACTCACGCTATCTACATGTTAATTTCCCTCACCGCTCCCCCACCTCGTTTGTCTTTCTTCTCTCTCTCTCTAACTTCTCTTCTTGTTCCCCCCTTCCATCTCTCAATCTTTCTTTTTCTAATTTGACTTTTGCCAGGAACACATTCAGGACCAGATTAAAGGCCAGGCTAATCCTACCTAAAAAAATTCAGTGGACTGGAGACTGGACCGGGTCCGTCCCTAACTTTTACTAAGAATTAAGAATCAAGAAGGAAACGAAATAGTTAATTTAACAAAATAGTTCAACATTTTTCTTGCTTTTTGCATGATTTTGATTTGAAGAACTGCTCTTTAAAAATAAAGGAAATTGAGAAATGGTTTGGAGAAATTATGGCTTTTGATCATTTTGAAAAATGATGTCATTGTTCATTTGAAAACGATGTAGATAGGAAAAGGATTCATCATCTTCATCTATTTATTTATTTTTTTCTTCACACTGTTAGTGGCCAAATACTAATGTTGGATTGTCGTAATGTGATGCTTGGCTTGGGTAGCACGGTGGGGTTGTGTTGGGAAGAGGAATGTTTCATTTTTGTTGAAGGAAAAATTGCATGTAGCGGTCTCGGAGGTGGTTGGGTGGAGGGATATGGTTTATGTTTTCATGTGACCAAGGTTGTGGCAGTGGCACTGTGTTGGGAGAAATTAAGGTGAGGATTGGGGTGAACGCTCGATCCAATTGATCTAAGTAGGTCCCTGGACGAGTGCCGAAGAAAATGAAGTAACTTCTTTTTTTCCCCTTTTATATAATTATTTTAGAATAAAGTATTTAGAATCTCCATTTAATTTTAAAAAAGGTTAAATGCTTTCCTCCAACAGTCATTTGGACAAAAAAAAAATGTCCAAAGGTTATTCGAGTACACATTTATCGAAAGATTTGGGACGTAGCTGTTACAATTTAAAGGTTTAGGATCACGCTGCAAAATTTGAGAGTTTGGGACCTTTGGTGCAATTTCTCTTATTTAAAAAAATTATCTATTGAATTTTTTCCTTTGTTAATTTTCTATTAAACATTTTACACAGTTACCAATGGAAAATCTGTTGAAAAAATTCTAGTTAATTTTTCTATATATTTTTTTTTTCTTTTTTACCAAGTAACGGAATTATTCCATTGGTATTTCTCTCTATTTTTCAAAAAAGAAAAATAATATGTTGTCAACCCTTTTATAATAATTCGTCATTAACGATTGAAATTGTATATCTATAATATTTGGTTCATGTTGTCACACATTATAGTAAATGAACCTTCCTCGTTTATTCGAGGTTAATACCGATTGTGGCATAGAGATCGAGATTTTGTAAGATTATTGATAGATGTAAAAAGAAATATGATTTCGCATTGTCATAGAAATACCAACAAAAATTAAACAACATTGTTTTTTTTTTTTTTTTTTTTTTTTTTGTTAACCGTGGATGTCCGGACCAGCTTGCGAGCACCTCAACTAATTCCACGGGACCCTGAAATTTACAGTCGTTTCTCACCCCAGTGGCCCTGAGGGGACTCGAACTGATGACATTAAACAACATTGTTTTACAAATAGAAAACCCCTTTTTCAATTATCCATAAAATGGAAAAATCTAGAATAAGATTATACATTAATCTTCAGTTTCTTGGATGTCGTCAAAAAAATTACGCGAAGGGATCACATCAATTATGAGAAAATCAAGATCTGGAATAGGTCCCGGAACAACATATTCCGAGAGTGGACGTGAACTCCAATGATATCGCGAAGTCGATTCTTGATTTCGTTCTGAGTCCCTCATTTTTGTCTTGCTCGAAACTTGAATAGTTGAAATGAGATTCTTTAACTCAAATACCTTCCATTTTTTCGTTCTTGAATTTTTAGAAATTGATCTAGAGAGGCGATTTATTCGAAAGTGAACAACTCTATTTTTCTGTTTCTTGGGGGATTGTCTATTATGTTTCATGATTTGAGTGAATATTAATTTTCACAATGTGAACACAAATATATAAAGAGAGAAAAAAAATCCTAATCCCCTCCCGAAAAAAAGGACTCATTAAAGTAAGACAACTTGTCTATATGAATTACAAAATTTTGGAAATTACATGGAACAAAATTTTCAAGTTAACATTTGAAAAATCAGATTTAAAGTTTATTTTTACGAAAATCATATCATAATTAAACATTTTAATATTAATAATAATATTTTAAAACTAAATTAATCTATATACCCACCCACATCCACACAAATCCTAATTATTTTCCACTCTCCCTCCTCTCTCTACGTCTCTCTTTTATTCTTTTACACCGTTAGAGACAACGCGGCATCGACGCGACTGCAACATGACACCACAGCGACACGGGCGACGACGACGACATCATCCCGTGTAAGAAGGTATGAGAGCGGTGGGTGGTTTTCAACAGTGGCGATGTCAACTCCGGCTCTAATCAAATTTGTTTGCAGTGGTTTTCATGTCGTCATCGTGGCGGTGATGAGATGCTGTGGTGGTGAGATTCTGGCGATGATGGTGAATCTGCTTGAGGGTGTGGTAGTGGTATTGATGTTGTTTGTGATGGTGGTGGTGGCAATGGTGGTTTGGGGGTGATTTTGGTGTTATTGGGGAGTGGTTGTTGGTTGTGCAGATAGAGGTGCTAGCGGTGATTGTGGATCTGGCGACGATAGGCGTGGTGGTGTTAGCGTGGTGGATTTGGTGGCGGTGAGTGAGGCTGAGTTGTCGAGGTTTTTGTTGGTGGTGCAAGTGGAGGTCGTGACGGTGGTGGTGGTGGTGGTAGGCGATGGTGATGGTGGCGGCAACGAGGCAACCAGTGATTAGGTGTGGTGGTGGTGTGTGGTGTTGCTGGTGCTGGTGCTGTGTGATGTGATGTGATGTGGTGTGGTAATGGTGGTGTTGCAAAAATGGCGGTGATGGGTGGTGGCGGCGATGGCAGAGATGGTTGTGATGATTTTTGTTGGAAGCGTATTGGATTTAGTGGTGGTGGTGGTGTTGCGATGGAGGTGGCGGTGGGATAGTGGCGGCGATGTATGAAATTCTTATAAATCTATTAAGTATGAGTTGTCCAGTTGAAAATAGAAATTATGAAAAATAGCCTAGTTTTTGCATTTCGAAAATTTGAAAATTGTATAATTGACGAATTATAGGAATTATTAAGTAAATATAGTAATTTATAAGTTTAGATGTTTGATATGTAGAATTTTAATTATTAAATAATTTTTAAAATTATTACAAAATAAAAATAATATTAAAATAAAAAAAAATTTATGGCCTAGATGTCGTTTAGGCTCACTTAAACTTGTAAAGTTTAAAATTTCTCTTCCACGTTTTACGATTTTTAGAACACTGGAAAGATGAAATGTTTAATTTTTCTAATTTTTTTTTAATATGCAAATATGTATATGATTGTTTTTAGTGAAATTTATTTGTACTTTTTCAAAAGTTGTGGGATCCCATTTGTAATTTCTTTTCTTTTTTTGCGTAATTTGCACAACTTTCTTTTATTTTTGTTTATTTAAAAAGAAGTGTAAATCCGTCATTTAATGGTTAAATGCATGGAATAACTAGTCTTGCTACATAACTGAAAGGTTGAGGATGAATTATGCTGAAAGAAAATTGATGGTAGATTTATTACATTTCACATTGTTAATTTTATATTTTGTATTGGTAATTCTATGATCAAAATGACCAACTTTAATAATTATAATAGTTTAGGGACTGAATGTAAAGTTTCATAGTTGGTAGGATAGCTTAGGGTCCGGGATCCAATGTTTGGAATAAGAAGGATTCACGCCGATTTTTCGCTAGCTGCTCGCCGGAGTGCTGCTCAAGCGAAGGAATCAGAAACTGCCTCGCTCGACCTTCACCTCACTGTCGTTCGAGCTGAATTGCCTTCTTCACTTAGATCTACTGCAAGATTATGTCGTCAACTGTGCTGGACTAAGGATCAAGGAAGAACTGAAGAACACGGAGTACTTTGGGAAGATTTACATGAGATAAACTGTGTAAAGAGCCAGGATTGAAGTTCGTGTGCTCATTCCCATAGGACTGCTTTACAAAGAAGAGTTGAGATTGGTGTTCGTGTGCACATTCCAGGAGGGATGCTTCGCACTTCACACAGGAGATCAAAAAGCTTGTGTCGTCAATTTTGCTGGTGGTATATAAGTTAATTGACAGATTATAGTGGATCTTTGACTGACAAAGTGCTCGGAGTTTTTCTCACATTGGATTTCTCCGTGAACAATTCAGTGTTGTTTACTGTTTTATTTATTGTTTTAATATTGCTGTGGTATTCAAATATAGGCTAAAGTGAACTGTATGAATAACCCTCCCTCCCCTCTAGGTGTAGTTGGGTCGAATATTACGTTTCTCACACATATTTGTGAACAAAAAGTGCAAATGTTCCTTAGTTCTTTCTACATTTTCAAAACATGAATTCCCGAAGCAATTTAAGATGCTCGATAGTTTGATTTCTACATCAATTAGAAATGTCTTCCTCTTTATGCTTCACATAATCGCTAAGGCCCTGTTCTCTTTGTCGTTTTCAAACCGTTTTCTGTTTTCAATTTTCCAAAACAATGAAAACGCGTTCTCTTTCCTATTTTCGAAAATGTGTTTTTGAAAATAGAAAAAAAAAATGAACTGAAAACATAAAATGGGCAAAATGTCGTTTTGGAAAATCAACGTAAGAAACCGTGTTTAATTCCAAAACACGGGAAACGAATTTTGCTCACTGTTCTCACTTCCTCTCTCTTCCCCCGTCTCCCGCAACCTTCGTCCCTTACAAACCCAGTTTTCACTTCCTCTCTCACTCTCTCTCTCTCTCTCTCCCTCTTTCATCAAACCCCCTCTCACAAACCCTCTATCACAAACCCATAACACCGAAATTCCTATTGAGCTCCTGTTGCCAAGTCGAAGCCGCGGGATCTTCAGATCAAGGGGATTGCGCTCGTCTTCCCAAATTGACGGATTTTCTATGGGCTGTTTTAATCAAGGTTCGATTGTGATAATCTTTGTTTTTGTTGGGTTAGGTTTCATCTCTATTTTTTATTTGTTGGGTGTAAAAACTGAGGCAGGTTAGGGGAAGAACGGGGCAGTGAAGTCACAGGGGGAAGGGTAGCTGGTGGTGGAGGCGGAATTACAGGTTAGGTATGAGTGATGTTTGTTGGCTATTCTTGCTGTTTGGGAAAGGGAAACTGAGTGCTGAAATGGCTTTGCATTTTTTGATTATCTCAGTGCATCTGTAAGAATTTTGTTGTGTAGTTTTAGCAAAATCTGGAAGGGTAGCTGGTGGTAGAGGTGGAATTGATAGAACAGTTTCTGACCTTTGGGAGCAATTGCTGGGCAAGGCTGTGATGTTGCATGTGTCCTAGATACTCACACGAACATGCAATTTTGTCAAATATGTGTTTTTGTTTGTTGTTTTGATCTGCTAATTAAGAAGCATTTATTGAGTGAGGTTTAAAATATGCGAGAGGAAAAATGCTGGAAAGTGCGAAGGATGTAATTTAAACCATGAAATACAACTGTTTTATGTTTCAATTTGTACGTCTGCCTTTTAAACTTCATAAAGTGCTTGTGTTTATATCAATAAACTATTTTTGTTTTCCATTTCTCTGGCTAGTAGTTGAAACTTCTTTTGAATGATATCTACTAGATCAAGTTGTGAAAATTATATATTCTTTTTTCAGTTTTATGTTTGCAGTTTTCCAATTTCCCAACTATGAGTTTAAGAGTTCAAAGTGATGTCCTATGCAGATAGAATATGGTTTTGTGGTTTGTTTGGGATAGTGCAGTTGTACTATTTCTCTGATGGTTGCTAGGATGGATAGACAGAGACGTGAGGAGCTGAAAACTCGATCTTCTAAAAAAGGTGTTGAAGCTGAGCAGTCCATACTGAATAGGGTACACTTCTTATGCATGAGTCCTCATATGGATGCCTGAGATTATTGTCTTTATTTATCACTATCATGGCATGTACATCATGCCTAAGAATTTTTGTAAAATAGTCTGTTCGTAAACACTCTTGTGATTTTTGTGTACTTTCAAATGCCTTCAATGCTACATTCAGGCCACCAGTACACAAACTGGAGGTCAACAAAGTGGAGGGAGCTTAAAATCAATGAAGGATAAACCTAATCAAGTTCGTGCAAAAATTATCTCAATTTTAATAAGTTATAATTTTTTTTTTCTTTCAGTATGGGAGCTTACATTTTCTTTCCTCCAACTGTTAATTTAATCATTTTTGCAGCACATGGCACATTTCATTACCTCTTTCATTGACCTTGTTGTGAAATAATTAATTTAATACTGCTGTCCCCAGTATGTGATTGATGCATGCTGCAGTTAGTTCATTTTTCATCTGTTTGTAAAGAATGCAGTGATCCAAAAAAAAAAATGCTACCCATTTTATCGATTTTTGATTCACTGGGCATTCTTCTGTCACAGTTTTAAGATGGGAGGTGTACAGTCAAATAAAAAAAGAATTAATTATGCAAATAACATAAGAGAGAAGCAAACAATTTAGGTTGTCCATGATGCATGATTTATTATTTCAATGGTTAGATGGCACAGCACACAAGTGAATCTGAAATGTATGAAATATGCAAATACTTTATACAATTATAATTGGGTTATTGATTATTGATTTTCTTAATTAGAATATGTGTGTCTTAAGTGCAATGATTTGTAAATGCTTAGTGGATTCTGCATTGCTTTACTTGGCAAAATTGTTGTCTATAATTTTAATGGTTTAGCAAATTTTAAAAAGTTTTAACTTATATCAAGGAAGCACTTGTTCTGTATTATCAAGACTAATACAGAAATTTATGATCTGAAATGTATGAAATTTGTCAAGATTAAGAAGTTCTAATCTGAAATGTATGAAATTTGCAAATACTTTATACAATTATAATTGGGTTTACTTATATCAAGGAAGCACTTTAGCCCCTGCATTGTCGCCCATGTCTTTCTTTAGTGGATCTTCTGGGTCAGACCTTTTGTTGGAGCTGAACAATTCTTCTGCCATCATTTATAGGATTGTTCATGCATTGCCAATTATGAATTGAAACTACAAATCTGCTTGCATTGTGTTAAAGTAATTTCTCACTTCTGTTTACTGAATTTTATTTCTACAGTATTTTTCAATGACAAAACGTGGAGATATCCATCAATATTACAATCTGCAAGAAAAAAGATATACGGAGGAGAATGGAAAACGAAAGGAAAGTGATTTATGAATTTGTTCCACCTATGTAATCGATTAGAAGACTTAGCTTATAGTTGTCTATTTATGTAATCCAAGCTAGAGTTGAAGTTGAATTTTGCTCATGGGTTCTCTTTGTAAACTGCACTAGCGTTTTCACAATCTTCTTTAAACGTATGTATTAGTTTTCTATATTGGTAAATGACATAAATTTCTATGGTGATGCTCTTTGAATTCTGTTGTTTAAAATTCTGTTTTTTATGTTAGTATGTGTGCAGGTGTGTATCTCTGTAATACGAAGCCGTAAATGAATATTCTTTTTCCTTCACGAACTTGGGATTTACGTTGCAACCAAAGAGCATTAGTTTTGATTCTAGTCAAACAACTCAAATGAGACAAGTCCGAAATTAAATTGCTACTAATCTAGACCTCATACATAATTCCGTGTATTTATTTGCACTTATACTTCTAATCGTATAGATTGAACAGTTTTGACTAATTTAATATAGATTGTGATTTTAATATTTGGAAAAAAAATTAAGATTCACCAACTTCATATATGTTATTTAATACTATATTAAAATTAAACTATTAAAATTTAATGAATAATCAAATTTCTTGAATAAAATATTATAAAAAAATTTATCAAAATTTCAAAGTAAACGCGTTTTCCATTTTTATGTTTTCGAAAACAGTTTTTCAGAATGACAAATAGAACGCATTTTCAAAAATTTCAAAACAGACACTCAAAACACAAAACACAAAACGAATTCAAAACTCAAAACAGAAATCTGAAATACAAAGAGAACGGCCCCTAAGTCTCTCACTCCGCTTGAGAATCAAAGAGGCTTCGCCCAATTATCTCTCATTAAAATACATCTCACCACGTTGGTAATTTCTTTAATATAATTATCAACGAAAAATCCATCAGAAAAAAATATCCATAAAAATTTAATTAGTTTTCCTATTTACTTTTCTTTTTATCAGCGGATTGGTAATTGGGTATTCGGAAGGTATCTTATTCCATAATAATAAATTAATAATAATAATAATCTCTTGCTAATCTAGTAATAATATGTGATTATTAGAGACGGAACATGTCCATATGCAACCATCCTCCTTTAGTCGGATTTACGACAAGCTAGTAAAAAGCTAAGGCGCAATCGTAATTTTATGAAGATTATTAATAGATATAAAAAGGCTTTTTCCCCATGTATAGAAAGAATTCCACATAATTTCACCGGAATACTCACAATGAGTGGGGCCCACCGTGTATTTAAAAAAAAAATTGTGCAAGTCCCATTGTGAGTTAGTGTTCTGTTGCATTTATGTGGGTTGTGCTTCTGTACATGAAGCACAACTTATATAAAAAATATATAGTTATACGAGTTGTCAACAAAGAAGTCTTTCGCTTTAAACTTTGCTAGCAATTTTTTTTTTTTTAAGAAAAAAATTAATTTCCAAAAATTATCTGTTATTTCAGTATTGTGATGTTTCTATTTACATCAAAATTGGGAATAATAACATATTCTGATATTGAGTAGAAACAAAACAATATATTGTTTGTTTTGATTCTTAATTACACATAATGGATTACATAATGTCACGCGTGTCACTCTACCATTTGTCAGTTTAAAAAACAATCAATTTTTTCATTCAATTTTTTCCCTCCATATCATTTTATGTAATCCATTATGAACATTTTTTTATGTACAGGTAGCAAAATCCAAATTGGCCCACTTCGATGATCGATAAAACTGAAAAATATTGAATTGGATTTGATGCTACCAAAAATGTCGAATGTACTCAATGAATGTTAAAATGTGTGTGGAAACCTTACAGCTGGAGGGTGTTTGAGTGATTGATAAAGTCAATACCAAAATCACATCGATTTGCCCCATTTTCCAACTCCTTAAGAAACCTAACTTTAAAAAACACAGATTGGGGTTTCATAATAAGGGATTTAAGGTTGTCCCAAGTCAAAATCTGTACTTCAGAACTTTGAACGATGATGGTTTTCACCCCCACCACTCCCTTTTGAGTCAATACATTTCATTTGCTGGAGGCCAAGTTGCTCATTACTAGGATTATATATTTCAATTGTCATTGAACTATCCCAAATGTCATTAAAATTTGGAAGTTCTCTAAATTGCAATTGAACTTTTCTTAAAAGTTTTTCAGCTGCCGTTCTTTAAAAAATTTCGAATTGTCAATGAACTTATCGAAATGTTATCTCATCCATCATTATGTCAATTCTATTTTAAAAGTTTACGACCTCAATGACATGATATACAGAATGATGGATGAGATAACGTTTTCGTAAATCAATTAAATGTTAAATAGTGACTAATAAGATAACATTTCGATAATTTTCAATGATAACTTTAAAAAATAAATTATAATTCAAGAGCAATTAGAAAATATTTGTGATAGTTGAATAGCAATGGCAAAAAGATGAAATGTGGGAAGAATCGTCAGCCAATTAAATGTTTGTACCCACGATGAAAAGATTTACCTCCTACCCCACCCCACCCCTACAGCTTTCTGCAAAGACAGAAATGCAGCTTTGCATTTCACCTACTTGTTGCTTTTCTTATTTGGTCAGTTTTCAGCCTTTCCTTTTTCTGGTGGTGCCATGTCTCTGTTGTTTTACTTTCTGTCAATGTCCTTCAAAACCCTTTATCGAATTCACTATTCAACATTCATGGATTAAAATCATTTCTATATGTTGAATAAATAGAAATGTTAATGAGACTAGTGAAAAATAAACAAAATTTTGACTCTTAAGGGTCTATTTGATAGCATGGAATTCCATGGAAGACGTCACGTCCGAGGAAAACGAATTCTCCTTTGACTGTTTGATTGCGACGTGAAAATGAAAATCGAATTCCAAGATACAATCACTTTAAGCTACATTTTCTTTGTTTTGTAGAAAACAAATTCTTATGGGTTTGATATATTTTTATTTTCCAACTAATATGGAAATTGAATTCTTTTCCACATTTGTCTATCAAACGGACCATTATTTTATCTACCTAAACATGCCATGAAATCGTCCGACTACAGTTCAAAATGCAGAATTTGTAATCGTTAACAAGACAACATTAAAAATTTATTACAAAAAAAAGATTCAATAACAGGACAAAATCCACAGTCTGACTTCAAATGCAAAAAGATGGAGCGTAGCATACATGACGAATTCTAAAACAAAGATACTTAGCATGGTACATGTAAAACAAGAAGAAATTTGCCTCTTTATTAATAACTGACGGCTGTGAATAGCTCAGCCAAGTGTAAAATAAATGGCGCTTGAGCTTCCAACCCTCTCAATATCCTTGATGGGTTCGTCCCACACAACACCGGCTATCCAATTGCATAAAGCATTTCGGAAATGAAAGTAATTAAGTAATTAATGCATAGAGCGTGTACCTGCTGCACCCATAAGCAAGAACCGCAGAGAATTTGCAGTTCTCATGTCTCTGTGTCACTCAAGAAAGCCTCAAGGCTCCATCTTCATCCGTAGTCCATACAAAATCAGGCTTATCAGCTCTTGGTCCTGCGACTGTCCTGTATACGTACAGTTTCTCAACAGGACATGTTTCGGGCCTTGAATCAGGGGGTCCTCTCTCGTCTATAACTTCAACATTCAGACTGGGCATCTTCTGACCGAGCAGCTTACATGCTCCATAACTTACAGAGCAAGATGACATCCAAAGGGATCGCATTGTCTCCAGCTTTGCAGCATTGGCCAAGAGAGCCTTGTCCCCAAATGGACAGTCCCTGATCTCCAGTTTTCGGAGGCTTTCACACCCAGACAAGACGTAATGGAGGCCCAAGTCGCTATCCCCAGCGAAAGCTATAGAAAGCATCTCTAGTTTCTTAGCATGGGTCCCAATGTATTCAAAAACTCGATCAGTGAGGAGACCAGAAAGGGAAAGACGCCGCAGTTCTTTACAGTGCTCTACAATGGCTCCAAAACCAGTATCAAGGGGTTCAAGGGTAAGGTAATCAGGAGCTTGAGGCTCGATAATACATAGACGGAAGCGAATAAGGTTAGGACGATTCCTTGCAATAGCAACCAATGCAGCATTTGACATCTGACGGCAGAAGTATAGCACCGACTGGAGCTTGGGGCATCCCGCCGAAACTGTTACAAGCCCCTGTTCCGTCAAAGATACATTTGGTTCTGCACTGTAAGGGTCCGAAGGAAACACCCTAAGTTCCTGCAGATCTTTGCAATATGATGAAAGGGCCTTAAGACCAGCATCCTCTATGTAATCCAGCACCTGATTAAACATGTCTCAATAAGGTCAAGGACATAATGCAACACAATATTTGCATTATAGACAACAAATAAGCAGCAAGAACAATCAAAAAAATACTTGGAAATATAATTATCCAACACTATACAGCACAAGTGAACTATATATCAAAATTCAGAAACTTGTGCGTTTCATTCTAACTTAACAAGTGCTTAAATGTAAGGTTTAATTGTTCCTAAAACAGCATGATGAAACCTTACTCTTAGCCACTGTAGAAATTATTAATGAAATGACAGAATATAAGATCACATACCCATAGACACTTTAGATTGTGACACTGGCTAATGAGTTCAATAAGATCCGGACTTTGAACAGTAGCATAGCTCAAGTTCAGCGAAGTTATTCTAGAGCACACACAATACATTGCTGGAAGGTAAGCTGGAACTACGTCCCAGAACCCAGACAAGCTTTTGAGATGCTTGCAGCCTGAAAAAGCTTCCACCAAGTTTGAGAAGATATCAGTTCGAATTTCAGTCGAATAGGCACCTGTACCAAACTCAACCAATTGGGGGGCACGACGAAGTAGGCTTGCGAGCTTCTCAACAGGAACCGCACGATTCAGCCGAAGAGTTTTCAGATTAGGACACCTTGAAACAAGACGCTCCAGAGCTGAAAAGCTCACCTCAGAGCCCAAACAAGACATGTTAAGTGACACCAGTGATGTGAAGTTGTCTGGGAAATGGCTAAGCCAATGCCCACTTAAGTCCTCCACGTCACTCTCCCTCAAGTCTAGTTCTCTAAGATTCCTGCATAGTAAAATCACAGAAACAATCAAAATAATGAAATATCCAAAATATACTGAAACATGTTCCAATGTAATACTCGACTAGAGCCAATATCCTTCAGGAAAGGGAAAAGTGAAAATTAATGCCGAAAAATAAACGTCAACTATCCCCCGCTCAGAATGCTGTAACTTTTGTCGTAATTAGTAATTACCGCAGCAGAAGTCCTCTCAGAATTTTTTTTGGCGAGTTAACATTCTAATTAGGGAAGTTAATTATTCACGGGAATTCATTAGTTCACTTGAGTATTCCAATCCCAGTACAGAAATACAAAGAAGGTTCAAATATTGTATTTCTTCCCGGTAATGGTAAATCAGAGACCAAAAACTCTACCATAAAAGAATCCTCAGCGACTAATAAAAAAAAAAAAAGAAAAAGAATACAAAGGGGGAACTTTATACTCCACATATAAACAATTTTAACGTTTGAATTGCAATTCTTGCAAGATTCATTGGGAAAAAGAGTTCCGTTTATTTAATGCTCAGCACTTTCGAAGGGAGTCAAGAATTATGAGTAGACTCCCGGTTGATGGAAGAACTGGACTTTTCTTATACATTGCCCTGATTAAAAGAAATAAAGTCACCAAATTTTGTTTATGACATAATGTTCCGCTCAAAGGAGAAAAATCACGTAAATAAAACAATGAAGAAAAAACAGTGCATCCAAAATATATGAAGGAAGAATACAAAGATTCAAAATTTCCCTTTTGTTGTTGCGTTGTCCATTCCTGATCTGCCATGTCTGATAAATCAAAATAAATCAAAGATTTAACAAGTTGTCTCCCACTAAAAATGCCAAGATTCAGCAGGAATCCTAAAATTTTCAAACTTTATACCTTGACCTTTAAATCAACTGAAAGTTCCAAACTCACTTTTCCATCTACAGTTCAACCGAAAAGAAAATGCGCACGTTCTTTAACACTCGCATGGAATCTACTCCAAAATACAGATTCAAAGACAGATAATTTAGAATTTCTACCTGCAATTGGCTGCAATGGAGGAAAGTCCATCAGTAGTGAACCCCTCGCACGATGAGAGTACCAAAACCTTAAAATTCTTAAACGACTTGGAGATCAGCTCCAAGCTCTCATCCGTAACCACCATGCGCTTGAGCTTTATTTCTTCGAGCCACGGGTAAGACCTAGCCATAGCTGAGATCCATGGGTAAACATAGGCACCCCACCTCTCTGGCACCAAGTTGAAGTCCGCGAAATGCGGCTTCCCCTTGATCTTTACCGCCCTCGCCTCCGGGAACCGGCGGATCACGATCTGTGGACTCACCGCGTAACAGTTCCCGATAAAAACTCGCCTCCGACACCATCGTTCAATCTCGTACCACGATTTGCACACCAATGAAACCGCGTTCCGGTCCTTGTCGGAGCTCAAGAACGCAAACACGTACTCCAGCACCTCTTCCGGGAACGAGTACGCCATTGAGATTTCTTCAAGGATTGGAGGTCAAAAGCGTAACTTTACTTCAGATCTGATAATTTCTAGAGAGAGAGAGAGAGAAGAAATGAAGAGAAAATCGGGCAAGTGCGTGTATAGAAGATAAGGTTTTTTCGAGTTCATATCATGAGTTTAATGTTACCGGCGGTGAGGTCAGGTGTTAACCACGGTTCAAATCGACGTTTAACATGAGGACACGTGTCGTAATAATGAGATATAGTCCTCAGATTTAAAGAGCGTGGAAAAATCGGGTTTAGTTGGACGGGGCGACCCACCGTGGGGATGAAACTAGGGGTATTTTAGTAATTTTGTTAGTAAGGAATCTTGTGATTCTAAATGCATGGGTGGATCTGTCGGATGGGATTGTGAGGGCTACGGCCGCCAAATGGTCTATTTTTTTTGTTATGATTGGTTAAAATTAAGACATTATTTGAAACTCATATTTTAAAAATATTAAAATCATATTTTTAATAAAAATTGATAGAATATATAATTAAAGAATTATGAATCCCATAAAAAATATATTGCTAAAATTAATTTTTGATTTTCACTTAAATTCCTACCAAACAAGGACTTATTTTTGTCAAATTAATTTTCGATCAACACCATTTCAATAAATAATTTTACATTTAAATTAAAAAAATAAATAAAAAATACTTTATAATCACACATTTCATCCATCGTGAAAAGAAAATTGGGCTTAAACAAAAGGTAAATTGATAGTTATCCATCAATATAACAATTTGAGAAATCAAATTCAAGCTTGAAATGACCTCAAATGAGATAGTTAAACACAATTCCAAGTGAGAATTATGTTGAGTCGATTTGAATAATTTTATATGACAAGTTTTTATT
The DNA here is from genome assembly GCA_019097785.1 of Fraxinus excelsior. Taxonomy (NCBI): domain Eukaryota; kingdom Viridiplantae; phylum Streptophyta; class Magnoliopsida; order Lamiales; family Oleaceae; genus Fraxinus; species Fraxinus excelsior. Next base: position 21,333,730 of record CM032643.1, on the reverse strand, counting down.
AACCTTTGTAGAAATTTTAAGACTCGATATGGTTTGTTTCAGGTGTTAAGGTCGCGAAATCTACTAGTTTTTTTACCATTTTTATTTTTGTTAAGAGTTCTTTGAATTAATTTGTAGGCTGTCATTCAAATTCAATAGTTTCATTTTTTCCTATTCCTTTGAAAAGGAAAAAAAAAAAAATTGAATGCCTTTGTTGGATTGGCTTGAGTAGCAGTGGTTGTGAAGGGATGGGTGGTCCCTCCTTCCTCAATCCCACTGGAGATTTTTGGAGAGGCGGGATTGAATTAAAATGTCTTTATTTTCGACCACTGTACTGTCAAGTAGGCCAGTAATTGTCTAGAATACGGGTGAAAATTTTTCGTCCCTATTGAGTAGGCTGCAGATGGCCTCCCCTCGACAACTGGCTCAAGTTGTTAAACAAAATCTAATAATTTACACGATAGATGGAACGATAATAACAAATATAATGTGAATTCACAAATTTGACTATAGATGTATAGAGGCATTTTGAACTTTAAAAAAAAAAAAAAAATCACTTATTTAAGAAATTATTTATAAGTACATAGGGAGGTGTAAGAATTTAGCCGCGTGGAAGAGACGGTGAAGACCAAAAAGAATTATTGGGGGTGTAATAAGTGATGAATAATGACACCCCACTTGATGATTTCTTCATCTGCCTTTTCATAATTGACCCCATATAATTGACATGTATCCTATCACCAATTTAATTCCAACACTCAATTTGCCCAATACACCGATAACGATTTAATTGGACCCCACCCCATCTAGCTCACAATTAATTTGCTAGGGGGGCAACCAATAATTTGGAGAAATATAAGACTTTAGAAACTTACAAGACCACAACGGGTCAATCCTCAACGCTCATTTGAAATCTTTCGTCCCAAATTTGAAAATGAAAAGACAGTCACTTTTTTTTTTACCTTCATCTCTGAAGTGGGGCCCAAATTTGACAGCTAACGATCATATTTTTTTCTTTGAATGAAATGAAAATGTGCTCGTCAATCAATTCTTAGAACTCGAGCAAAAAAGTTGGGTAGCTTAAGTGGAAGAATTTTAACTATTTCGAGAAATATTAAGAAATATGAATGGTAGATTTAATTCAATTCTAACATTCAAAATTCTCGGTAACACTATCATCATATTACAGAAATGCAAGATCACGTGATTTGTCGAGAGTACAGAGAAACATAGATTTTATGTCGATGACAAACGTCTATGAAAAAGAAATTTCGATTGAAGAAATAAATGTCTTTAATTCACTACCTCAACTTTTTGGCATTTCCTTGAACAAAGTTAGTTGTACATCGCGAAGGGTTAAAGAGGTGAGGTGTCCCCACGTTTTGCATCATAAGATTGTACGTGACATTGCCGAAAGTGCCCTTACTCAGGGATGGACCATAAATTTTGTTGTTGGAGTAAATAAGGGGCACTATTGTCAGTCCGTGAAAGGGACATGGTATCATGGGTTGGCACTGTCGCAGTATTAGAGCCCATAGACCTGTCTTTTTTTATGTCCAAAGGTGATATTCCTAAGTTGAAGTTTTAACGGTACAGATTTTAACATCATTAAAACAAAAATATTTTCCTCCACGACAATTTTTTTTAATGATTTCAACTTATAAACAAGAATTTAGCTCCTACTTGATATGGATTCTTAGAGATTAAAATTATACGACAAAACTTTTCCAACGATCGACAATTCTTTATAGTTCAAGAATTTAGCCACTTTTTGATAGAGATTCTTTGAAACTTATTTTTTTTCTCAAACTCAGTTTCTATCGCACTTTTTTTCAATAAAATAATTTTATACATATTTTTTTCTATTTTTAATCACATATTTTTTTTTAAAAAAAAAAATCTATACTGAACACGCTCTTTACTGCGGGCAAGTCAACTAATGACCCAATAGGCAAACATATGGTAAAAAGTACGTTCCCTCATTGTAGTCATTAATCCATGTTTGACACGGCCTTTTGAAAATCATAAGTTGGTTAAAGCATCTTCAAGAGACTCTCTATTTTTAAACAGTATATTCCATCATTTGGAGATCATCTAAAAATTTAGAGAGTTAAAATTTTGAAATACTCCAACAAACTCTTTATATTTAACACTTAATTTTACTGCTTTAAAAAAATATTTATTATTTTTCTTTATCTTTTATTTTAAATAACTTTTCTTTAGATTATTTTATTATTTTCCTACATTGAATGAAACACTATGAATGCATTTAATTATAAAGAGTGAGTTTGACTCTCCAAATTTGGAGAGTCAAATACATTATCTAAATTAAAATGTTAATTTAAAGAGTATCTTTGAGCATGATTTTAAATGTCGACTCTTTAAAATAGAAAGTGTCTCATGTTTAAAGAATTTTTTGGAGATACTCTTAGTCACATTAACGTGCATTTAAAATATGAATAAACGTTATAAATCTAATAAAATATGTAGCTAAAGTGTAATTAGCGTATAATATCCTTACATTTCATCATTATTGTGAAAAACATCTATATTTTTCATTTTTTTTATATATTTTCACCCTTGATTGTACGTTTAAATGCACAAACTATCATTTCTATTTAAATTAGTTTTATATATATACATATATATGAGTATATTCGTCATTTCGTTGCTTTTTATTGAGAATTTGAATAAAATTTGATATAAATGATGGTTTGTGCAATTAAAGATACAATTAAGGGTGAAAACGTAAAAAATAATAATAATAATAATAATAAAAGATCTGAACATTTGTCACAATAATAGTGAAAGGTTAATACATTATGTGCTAATTACCCACAGTTAAAAGTGAAGTTCGGCCAACTCGAAATCTTAAAAAAAAAAAAGGTTTACCAAACAAGAGTTAATTATGAAATATGTTCATATTATGTAGTATTTTTTGACCTATCACGGTTCATACACTTGTAGAATGGTGATTTTTAATAGTAATATGTGTAAATTTATTGAATTTTGAGATTTTGATTACTAATATGCAAATCAAGGTCATTTTCATTAAAAAAAAAAAAAAAGATGTAACAAGTTTTTTACCATAGAGAAATTTTAAAATTAAAAAAATAAAAAATAATAATAATAAAAATATATATATATATATATATATATATATATATATATATATATATATATATATATATATAGACACACACACACATTTACCCAATTTTTATCCAAACACATTCTAAGCTACAAGTCAGCAATTTAAATTTTATAATTACTAATACGTGTGATTAGTATGCTGAGTTGTAATGCACGTAAAGTTGATTGTTTAACGGTAAGATAATGGGATTAAGAATTAATTATTTATTAATTAAAGTATTAAACTAAACAAATACGATTAAATAATTATGCCCACGCATGGTTCTCCGGGAATCTCTGCTCTCCTCTCCTCGAGTGGGATGGCATGGATTTCGCTGTATATTTATTGCAAAAAATTTATATATTTTTTGGAAAATGAATTCTTGGGAATATAAGATAAAAAATAATTAATTTTTCATGTCCATCTTGGATACCATGTTTGTACTATCAAATTATTTTATTTGTTATAATTTTTGCTCCCATTCTTAGTGGTTCTTCGTTATCTCAAGCACATGGATTACATGTTTCGATAACTTGTACTTGTTTGCTATATTACAATAATGAGGATGCATGTCAAACTAGAACATGTGCCCTTTATCGTAGATCAAGAGCGGTTTAATGATGGGTTTTGTTAATTTGGACCATTTAGATGTTTCGAGAAATGAGATTTTTCTATAATTGTAAATTATCGTTATGAGATTTGTAGCCATTCTTAGAATCATGTCATCAGTCCACTCTACTACGTTATTTCTTTCATCGTGTCATTAGTCCGCCCTAGAGATGTCAAAAAACTTAGGCGGCTCGGGGTCGGTCCTGAAAAAGCCTAAGTCGGGCCCGACTCAGGCTTGGAACCGAGCCGAGGGGGTCGGCTCCAGCCCGGGCGAACCTGCCCGTAAAAAAATGAACTAAAATTAATTTTTTTTAAAAGAGTCGCCTGCTACAACCTTTATATTTAAAAAACCAAAAAATCCAAGCCTCATTTTTGTTGGCCGGCTCGGTTCGACTGGCTCATTGACATAGCTAGTCCGCCATGCTATAATCGTAACCCTCTTTCTCTTTCACGACCTGTCCTTTTACCTATTCGTCCCAAAAATTTCAAATAGTGGTGGGAGAAAATGACAAGCGAGGATAGTTACAATGAAGGTTAGTAATGGTCACGCTACGTAGTATTGCTCGATAAAATAAGATTATCACATTAAAAAGAGAATTGTTCTCAAAGTTTCATTTTCCCTCTTCAACTTTGTCCTTTCGAGACAAAAATCTCGTATATGTTATCATTACTATTTAACTCCTAGTGTTTAGCCACTGACTCATTTGTACTCAGCACGTGATTGGAAAGCCAAGTTTGATCATATGATCGTTTTATATCAAATTAATTTTTTTTTTTCAATTATCTCTCTTTTCTCCCAAGTCTAGAAGCAAAGGTAACCGGAAAATAAGTCTTGATGTTCGTTTTTTCTACATAATTATTCCGAAAAAAAGCAAGCCATGTTTGGCCCTAAATTTTTAAAACTCAATTTCAACTTTTTTGTTTATTGGATCTACAAGCTTTACCAACTTTTCAATCACGCACTTTCATCATTTTTTTTTATCAAAATTTATTTTTTAGTCGTATCAAACAAGGGCTAAAATAATTATACATATCCAGATTATTATTTTTGCACAACAATAATTCGTATAGCAGTATCCAGATTATGTAGATCTTATAGTGATGAAGATTATGCATGTGTTCGGCTAACATTATTAGTAACATAAAAAGTTAATTTTACTACTTAATCAGAGTAAATTTTAATTTCAACCACAAATTCAAAATACCCCTCGTTATTATCTATACATATTATGGTCATCGTCACTATTTCTCTTAGAAAATTACCGATAATCAATCCCGAACACGAGCTATATATGTCCTAGGTTTTTGTTTATTTAACCATGTTCCATGAATATGATTTTGGGCATGTTTGGCTCGAATTAAAATTTGATTTTAATCTAAATCAAAGTCAAATAATCAATATCAACCACATCTTTTATAGACTCCACATCTTTTCAAAAATTCATATCACAATTCACTTAAAATCTGATTTTAATTTGCGCCAAACACCCTGTTTGATTGGTTGGGTAGGGTGATTGGCAATCAAAAGTGCACCCATAGCATATTAGATTTGCAACAAAAAGTCTACTTCCAAAAGCATATGCCATGCATGCCTAGTAAAACTTTGTATCCCTTTCTAATCTTCTTCTACAGTTTTTTTCCAATCTTTCATACAGTTGGTCAACAATATTTGGTACAAATTGACCTATGCCATCCAACTACTCATCACCAATCTTTTTTCCCCTTCCAAAGTATCTTTCCTTTGAAATATTTTGGTACTCTTTTGGACCAATCTTATAAAATATTAATACATACAAAAAAAAAAAAAAAAAAAAAAATTAAACTCGTGACTCATGAATCACAATCAATCATTGATTCCCGTCCAACTGGATTCGTGTCTCGAGATCTAGTCACTAGGGCTTCGGTGGAAGAATCTACTACAGTCAATTTCTACCCATCTTTATAAAATATAACCCAACAAACTCTTCCTCGATTATCCCTAATATTTTCAATCTACTAATCGGTCGAAAATTGAATGAAAAATTTATTTTACCTTTTTCAGTCGTGCAAATTATTCAAAAGATGCATGATTAATTTGAAATTTAATGGTAGCTTATACAAATAAAAAGTTTCAAAAAGTGACAATGCATCCAAAGTTTAAAAGCTTTGCAGGAGTCTTAAGGGATAGAATCCGAAGCCTAAAAAGGTTTCATAAGAGTGGCAATGGATGTATAGAAAAATGTGCTACTTTTTAAAAAGGTTTAAAGGCATGTTTGGCTAAGTTTCAAAAGTAAATAATTTACAACTTTTTTCATTTCATTGGTTAAAAGTAAAAAACGTATGTGACTTTAATAAGTAAACTGAAATTTATTTAATTTTTTTTTTTTACTTAAATAAGGGGAAAAAAAGTAATCTACGTGTAAAAAAAGTTACCTAAAAGTAACTTACTCTTAGGCTTAGCCAAACATGCACTTGAAGTTCCAAACTTAATTTATTTATAATATTATATTATTAAAAAATTCAACGAAAGAGTAGTTCAACATATATTTTGAATAAAACAAAAAAAAAATTAAAAATGGGAAAATTTTAAAGAAATAAAAATGGAGAAACTCTTGGGTTTCGTTTAAATAAACAAACAATTCATAAATAAAAGGATTTTAAAAATAAAATAAAAAATATTTTTTACAATTAAAAATTTCCTCATATTAAAATCAGCTGAGAGCCATGAACCAAGGCTAGCAGTGATGTAACGAGGGGTCCATAGTTGAACTTACCTCAGAAATGGGCCCAGTGGGCCATAGTTGGACTTTTCTGGCCTACTTTTTTCAGTTCGTTAGAAACTTTCTTAAAAGTTCTCGGCGTGATATGATACAGTGATAATCGAAACACGCCGTAAGAATGTAATATTGGGTACACCTAATTCGTTGATTTCTTTCCTCTTAAAGAAATTCACAAACTTCACCTTTTGATAATCCTCAACTTTGTCGCTTATGAGAAAAATTCTTATAATAGGATGTTGATGAATCGAACCGAAAGTAGCTAGAGATTACTCTACTTTTAAGTTATTTTCAAATTTGACTTGCCTAATTTGATTTAATTTGAATGTATTTTGGAATAGCAGATTGATGGAGAATGTGTGGTTGAAAAAGAAAGAAAAATTATTGACGTGATGAAAAATATTATTTTATTGAAAAATATGTGATCGAAAATGAGTATAAAAATGAGGATAAAATTTTTAATGTGCATCAAACAGGAGCTTAGCTTAAATTTGAGCTACTTTGTTCTTGTCACAAGGTTAAGATAGTATTGAATTGGTGTGCTTATTGTGGTTTGTGTGGGCATAGCAACAGGAGGACGAATCAATGATTCCTACCCTTGTCCAGTTTTGTATTTTTGTCATCTTGTCCCGTCTTCATATTCGATTAAAGCGGGACAGATGAGTTTGGAGTGGGGTGGGTCCCATGGGCCATTTATTGCCTAGTTTTATATATATATATATATATATATATATATATATATATATATATATATATATATATATATATATATATGTCCTTAGTTAGTAAATATTATTATTATTATTTCCAATTTACTAAGAACAACTTATGTTCTATTTTAAAATGATGATAAATATTTTATTATTGTGTAATAAAAAAATTAAATTTGAAATTAATTTTAAACGAGGTAGGTAAAAGGTCAGGGACTATATTACCCGTTCTCGCCCCGTATCTGCTTCTTGTGTAGGGATGACAACAAAGTGGATATGAGACAGATCGATCATTAGTACCTCTTACCCCGTCCACATATCCTGATAAAACTGGACCACGAATTTGGGGCGAGATCGGATCGAAGTGGGGGTGGGGTACCCATTTATCACCCCGTTTAATTTTTTTTCATTTTTCATTTTTTTTTTTTTTTTGTCATTGCTAGATTTGTGTTGAGAATTAGACACCCATTTTTGCTACATGGTTTTAAAACATATGTTTTATTTTTATTTTAGTGAATATCGGGTTGTTTTACATTTTTCTAAAGTCTCCGCTAAAATCGGAATTTACCTAATTCTCATATTATCAAACTTGATTGTTATTTAAAAAATGTCTAATCAATATGATTATCATGTGATCAGCTTTTGTCAAATCAATATGATTATTTACGAACCTGATTGCGTGATTAAGCTGCTAATTGGAAAGATAGTCTTAATACAAAGTAATGTACAGAAGAAACATGTGATTTTGGTCAATTTGTTTAGGCCAGGAAAAAAGTCAATGTTAGGAAAAAAAAAAAACGTGTAAATTTAATCAAACTTTAATGAAAAAATAAAATAAAATATTACAATAATTCTTAATGCTGTCCACCAAAATCAAAAAAAGAAAGATTAGATAGATCACTATCTTAAAAATTAAATTAAAGTGGAAATTTGCATAAAACTATTGACTTTATTATGTGTCGCACATTTCACTATCCATTTTCGCGACCACCACCATTTGTAACACAGTATAGTATATTACAAACTATTTGCCATCTATTTTCAGCATCATAAAGCTACCACCGACCCCACCCAGGGCGGACCCAACATCAAAGTTCAGCAAGGACGGACGTTGACCGATCAACGTTGACAATCAGCGATCGTAAAAGCGATATCGTTTATTAATATTTAATTAATATAATATTAAAAATTATTCAATATATATATATATACGCACAAGAACATCAATGTGACAATGTCTACCTTAAAATACTCAAACCCGAAATGAAAACATGTAGGCCTCTCTTAGAAAAGTTTTAAACTTCTTTTACAACTGGGCTTCAAAGAATCAAAGCCCTCAAATTCAGCTCATTAAAGGGACAAACAATCTAAGAGTAAGAGCAAACAAGAAAAGACAAATGTCATAATCATTTGGTACTCAATAATAACTATGATAAAACTAATCCCCCACAAAAACATATTCAATACAAGAACCAAGTATACCTATCATTCTCAATCAGACAAACATGAAATTTTTGCATTTTATTGCACTTAAATTTCATGATTTAACATCGAATATGACATAATCAAAATAATTCATAAAAACTTAAAAAATGACAGCATGCTCAATAAAAAACAACTTACGATTTCACCAAATCTCATGGGTGTGCGTGATCAGGGACTGAGTCTGCTGCCAGAGACAAAGTGACGCACGGTTGTGGCCGGACTAGTGGTGGTAGACGAATGGCGATTCACCCATCGGCAAGCGACAGCAACAAGCGAGACTCGAGAGATTGAGAAGGTGAAAATTGGGAATCTGGAAATTGATTTCGATTGAAGGGATAATGGGATTTGGGTTGGGCCTATATATTATATAATTAAGGATTGGGCCAAGCCTAGAACAAATGGCCCAATCCAATTATTATTAAAAAAAAAAAAAAAAAGAACGCGAGATGAAGAAGATGAACCAGGCAGGAGGCAGTTGCTGCCAGCGAAGTACTCCCAATCCCAAACTGCTCCGACGAAGCCCAACATGCGTGTTCGCACCCAACCGAGTGCCGGATCCGTCCCTAACCCCACCCCACCACTTGTAACATTCATTGTTATACCACCACCGCTAACGTTGTGGAAGGAGAAGATCTAATCCATCATCAACATCCCCATTGTATGGGTTCAACTTCAATCACTGTTGTGCTCCAAATCATAATAAACATATCCTATTACGGTAGATCATGCACATGGTTATACGTCTCACAGTACATGATTCCTAATTTCTATGCCTCGTGAACTAGTTTAGAACAAAATTCTATGTAACCACAAACAAAAACAAGAATTAAAAAGAAAAGCAAAATATACGACTGGATCCGAAGTCACTAACTTAGGACACGGGGATTCATCGTCTCCAATTCATTCCGTCCAGGTAAAAGTGTAACCTAACTTTTACACGATAGAATTGACTGGAGATAAAAAGAGAAGATTTTCTCTAACTTCTTGAATAAGATGGTAAAAATCTGCAATCCAAGACAACTTTCATTGAGGTAACCATTGTAAAAACCAAATTCCAAATCATAAACTGGTAGAGAAGGACAAGGTTGTAAATCACACAGCCCAAATAGCTAAGAGTTAATGATTCAAGCAGTTATGTACAGGAACAATCAAGAAAAGAAAAAGAGGAAAAAAAACGAAAAGTACTGCGAAATTTAAAGAGTCGCACATTAAAAAGGAAAAAAAAAAAGCAGCTACTGAAATTTGCCGGTATTGTATGCATGTAGCACTCATATTGCCTCCCATGCTGGACCTGCCAGGTTCAAACTAAGAGTTAGGAGAATCTAAAATCAAAAGCAGTCTAGGATGAAAATGCATTTTATTAAGAGACTATTTAACCTTAAGCGAGCTAATAAACAATTAGTAGTCAATTAAATGTCAAATGGCAGATGGCCTCAATTGGCACTATATATGTGTAGGGATATCATCTAAGGCTAGTGGTGAGCGAGTTGAATGCTCCATCGTCAACCAGGGGCAGATAAGAGGAGGGCGTATGATGCCCAAGTTTCTAATATGCAAAGCGTAATTCTGACAAAATCTTTAGAAAAAATATATGGTTTTACCTCAAATTTTTTGGAAACTCTCGAGCATAGTTCTTGTCAATCTATGTCACCCTAGCCTTAAATCCTAGATTCGTCAATGCTATCAACTGTGATATGGTAACATAAGACAAATTTTTATGCCAAGTAAAATCTTATTAAGATAACAAGAAGAAGGTGCAACCATTAGAAACAATTTGCATAGTACTGTACAATTAAAAAAACAGATGCATTAACGTGTCTTCACTAAGATTATAATATAAATAGAAATAGAAGGCCTCCAAAGTATAATTGATGGATTTGGGATTCAAGCGTAAAGTTGTCTGATCCCACCCCGAATGCAGCTACTTATTTACTCATCTCACAACAAATATGTTCTAGAAGTGAAAGAACAAGTAGCAATTTTTAGAATGTGTTTGGTAAAGATGAAAATTGGATTAAAATTGAAAAACTAGCCGTTATTGTTGACTTTTATTAGACGAGTGAGACTCAATAACGGCTATAATTTTAATCTCTACCGAACACGCCCTTAATTTTGTCAATTTAGATATTGGCATTAAGGATAGCATAGAACCTGATGTCATTCGCAGGCAATTTTGGTATCAAAGCTGCTGAGACAAATGGCAAATGCCTGGAAAGCAGATATTGGATACTGATAGTCCATGGTGAACACATCCTTTCCCACTTTCCCGAATTGGAGAATAACATTCTCGAGCTCTTGTCCACCAGATCCGTTCCTAATAGATACAACAAGCTGAAAGTTCTTTACAGAAGCAACAGTCACACGTCCATTGAAATTGAGACACCAACACTGGAGTTGCTCATGCCATCTAGGAGCCTTGTTTTTCAAAACTAGTCTTTCATCTCTTTCAGGCGACAACGATCCAGACGGAAAACTATATGTACGAGTTGATTTTGATCTGAAGAATGGGAGGGATGGGAAGGAATCTAAGTTTCCAGTCAGAAATTCAGTTTGTGTGGGAGCCACACCCTCTGGTTCAACAGCAGAAGCAGGTATAGCATCCATGACACACTGCATCCGCCTCGGACCCCTATATCAACAATATGAAATTTTGGTTTTTTACCAAAGAATATAATCTTATTGCAACTGGACCCATATCCAATTCGTGCTTTGGAACCCTATGACACCCCAGATATTATAAAAGGCATAGCAATATTTATCAATACATAAGAAGGGGAACTGCTCAATTCTTTATCAAAACTGAACACAATTTTTAAGAATGCAAGTCATTTTTCATTTCATTTGACAATGTCCATCGGAGATAATCATGACAAAGGGACTAATCTCTCACCTTGAACCCAAGACGTTCAACTCATACGAAATGTGCGCCACAGGATAGTTTCCAGCAGGGACCCTGGGAGAGACCTGTCTCATTCCAATTAACCTTGTGGAACGAGATTTAGTGACTCTGGCTCCGGCATTTGGTGGCTGTCCATCATAGATTATAAACTTGGTTCCCAAAAAATTAGATCTGCCATTGTTAAAAATGATGAAATTTAATCTGCAATTCCATTTATGGAGAAACAATGCAAAATAAAAGTGGATTTACCTCAACTTCCCAATGTAGGTGCTGCTTCCCTTTGACACATTGTCAGCATTTAGAGATATTATGTAATCTGTATATGTTGGTCTTCTACATCTTCGAGCAATAAGTAGGAATTTTCCATCATCATTAGAAGCTGCCAATAGGCAAAAGGGTGAAAAATGCATATTAGGTGTAAAATGGAGTTTGGTATTCTAATTTAATGCATAAATTCTTAGATAGACAAACGTAAGTGTAAAATAAATTGGGAACGCATGGAAATATCCGGTGGCTTTCACCTTGACTCAAATTGAGGTAAAGGCGATATGTTTGGTTACTACGATCCCGCTTTATGAAACACTGAATTAGGGTGTTTCTAGGACCAGGCTGCAGAAATAACAAAGAAAGGTTTTTAGTACGCACTAGAAAGAGACAGGAATGAAAACAACAAATGAAATGCATCGGTTAGTAAATTTTGCAGCAGAAATAACAACGCGAAACTCTCAATGGGACTGTTAAACTCCAATTTCTTTCAAGGCAATTAAATGTTTTCTCGTAAATGAATGCAAATTATTAAGAAGAATTGTTGCATGTTACAAAATCAACATTTGAACTTTTGGTAAACATAAGTGCTTTAGGAAAGTGTTACAATGATAAAAGATCACCCACAAAGCATTGCCAACCTATGTTTCTTGAACTCTCCACTTTGGAGGTAGTGCCCATGTCTAAGTGACATGACAAAGATAAGGGTATGGGATCTGTCTCGGGTCCTTTAAATTAAAAGAGGACATTTTCTATTGTTTTTGTTATTTGATTTAAAATGATTTATAATTAGTATCTCACATTTCTGGACATGAAATGATTTAAATCAAGTCACCTTTGTTACACAAGCACATGGCCATATCGTGTTAGATTGTAACCATTCAAAAACTATAGACATTCAGAATGATTGACAACAAAAGGCATAAAACCCCATGTACCCTCTGACTTCGTACACTATCAGTTTCATAATTCCTGAATAGAACATGTGTTGAACCACAGCCAGTGTTCATATGGAGTAAAAACCAAATTTTTAGGACCTGCTAACCATTTTTAGCAATGTCAGATTTTGGGACAAATGAGGTTTAGCTCATCTTGTTCTAGTAAAAGTTGTATTCAACTTCAAATTACTGGGGTGAATTTTCATTTATACAAGTTTAGGAAATTCAGGTGGTAAATACATGAACTCTTCTATTTCATCACAGTGTGAGAACAAAGGAACGTGAATATAAACTATGGGCTGGTAAATTAGAATTTAGATCCATAAAATTTAGATCAGTAAAACATATAAGTGATAAATGAGACTAAAAAAATTCAAGCCTCACTTATTACTAGTACACTGAAGCTCGAAAGTGCTTCTGATGAACTAATTTAAGCAGATTTCAAGTTGTTCGATCAATTTACACTAATTTAATATTTATTACTTAATGAAGCTGAGCTTGAATGAATATTAAATCATTTTGAATTTAAGAAATTTTCTAAGTTGAGCCTTTTTATTTCTGACCAACTTTGGAAGGAACCTAAATGTGTTGATCCTTTGCAAAGCCGGAGTTACTAAGCCTGTTAAACCTATGTCCTTAATTTCCTCAACATTCAAAATCACCAAATTCGACAGAGATACACACCATCCCACCCTCAGATATTTATGATTTCTTCAAATGACAGAACTCGCCTTGTTTATAGGGGGGGAAAATAGACAAGCAGAATTATATTACAAAACCTACGTTAAAAAACTTTCGATAAACATTGTCAGTCTCTAACTTACAGAAAAACCAGATTGCATTGTTCTAACACGAAAAAAGATTCTCATACTCGACTCCAAAGGGAAAAAGGCTTAGTTTGTCGTTTGTTGTATTCGTAAACAATGAAAAGTTTGTCTACTAAATAATTTCAATGTGCTTTTCGTCGATCATTAAGAGGATGGACCCCAACACATTTAGATACACATTTTTTAGAGTATTTATAGCAAGTTTGATGCTCGGAATGATAATTGCCATCAAGCATTGAGAAACATTTAGAATAATAATGAACAGAGTGCAATACCACATATATAATTATTTAAACATAACCTGATGTGAAAGATTTTCGCTAATTGATGGGAAGACCATATATATGGTATACTTTTCGTTTGTAACATGGGTGGGAAAACTGAATGGTACGTAAAAAATCCTTCAATCCCACAATTTTGAAAATTATGGCAGGAAATTAAATAAACACAAGCACATTCCTAACCCACACAAAAGAAAATTCACCTCTTAATTCAGGAAGATCAATTTAAGTAATCAACAAGCATTTTTAAACAACCCACATTTTTTGTCATGATTTATGGTATATCCCAATATAGGATGCAAGTTCACACATTAAAAAGAAAAATAACACCTATGTTTTATCAACTTGTCTACTTAATGTGGCTCAGACAAGCTATCTATATAATGTAGCATGTAGAATAGTCTAAAAGTATCAAAGAAAGACTAAAACAAATGCTCATCGAATCGAACCTGCTTCAGGGAAATGGGGAAAGTTAACTTGCTAGAGACTTCCAGGGTTCTAACAATTTCCTTCATGATTTCTCTCCAGCTCCTACAAACACCAGCACAAGCAACCACATTCTTCCTTGGGGGCCATGCACACTCGGACTCCTCAATCCGCATCAGCACGTCCCTCAAGAGCTCGGGTGGCATATTTGCCCAACAACTCTGTTTCAAAGCATCTGTTGAAGCCATCGAACTATCCTGAACTACCCGATGAGACCTTGACCTCAACCCATAACCAAACTTCGCATCAAACCCTTTGCGAGATATACTCCCAAACTCCCCCTTCATGTCCTGAAGTATACTCTTAAATGACATAATTTACTAACACTAATATGAACTCCAAACAAGATATGCACCTATACACTGTCAATTTCAATGATTAAAGGGCAAATCCGAGTCGAATGGATCTCACGAACCAATATGCCCTCTACTAATCCCCTCTTAAAACTACACTTTTAACACCCAGAATTTTTGTCCTATACCTACACAAAAAAAGGCTCTAAAATTTTTGGACGATAATCCTGACAGTGTTATGAGCTACATATCATGAACAAATTAAAACATGTATTGCTTCTCAAAAGAAATGTTCACACGCTGACAGTCCCAGAACTAAAGCTCCAATCTTTAACAAAAATTCTACATAAATACATGAAATTGTCAATCTAAAGATCAGCAAAAGTACAAGAAGCCCACAACATCAAAATGATCGTTCCCAGAGCTGTACAGATCTGTACATAACTGAAAAATCTTAGAAACACTATTTTTTTGTTACAAAATCTGTAGGGCGTGAACCCAATTGGGATTATTAGAGATTAAAGGCGAACCCAATTCACTGTGAGGGTTGTGCAAATTCTAGAGAGAGTAAAGGCGAGTGCTATATGAGTTGGGTTTAGTGTGAACTTTATTTATGCTGATTTTCGACCTGGGTTTGTCCGCTCACGCTAATAGTGTTGAACTTGTCACTTTCCATGTCTTATCGGGTCGGATTCCAGTGGATCTGTATCCAATTCAGGATCCGGAGCGAATTCATAATTTGTAAAATGCAAATCATAATAGTAATATAGATGCCTTGTTTAGAGCTTGTGTGATTTAGCTAATTTAATATTTTTAGTAATTGTTTTACAATAGTTTATGAAATTTATGATTAAAAAATTGATAAAATTTATGGATTCAATTAAATATATGGTTAAAAATGAGTTTTAAAAAATAAATTTTAAAAATGGGAGCCATTTAGATAAAAAAATTTAAGGATTTTTCAGAAAGAATAACAAAAAATTACGTATCGCTGATGATCACCTATAAAATTTTGGTTAATAATCGTCTGCGGTATTATTGTATGTAATCTAACGAAAATCAATATTTGTCAGGCATTTCGGACAAAATCACCGATATTGTCCAATGTCCAACTCTCATCCAGCTATTATCGACGATAATATAGTTGACAATCATCAATAGTGCTCTAGTCTATTATCGCTAATAGAGAGAAGTTGTTGGAACGTCGACATATAATAATTTATTCTTACTTTATTTAATTTTTTTTATTTTAAAATGGTTACTGGTAGAATATAAAGTCTTTGTATTTTTAATTAATAATTTTGAATAAATTCTTTTTTAACTGTTGTTTCATTATCTACAAAAAAATAATTTAATCATTAATATTTATTTTTTATATTTTACTATTTATTTATAGATGAACTTTTTGACGATAAATTAATATATTTTTAATATAACAAGCTGAAAGCTCAGTTAGATATCTTTAATTATTATTTTTAATGTTTATTTAATTAATGACATAATATTTTGTAGGATTAATAGCAGAAATCCCCTAAAAATATTTTCACGTGCTATATACTTCCTTCATACCTATTGGAAGTCGCAGAAAATTCTCTATTTGAAACATTTTGTGTGAAAAACCCCTCTGGTCAAAATCCGTCAAATTTACCTTTAAATCCCAATAAAAAAGGAAACAAGTGGATAAATTAAAAAGCGGCTCGATCGGCAAAAAAGAAGAGTAGCCTCCCTCGATGACCCCTCTTGATTGAGATGAGACACATACGCCATTTTCTTATTTCCCCATTTGATAAAACTCACCCACTATTAATTTTCAATTCTTCGCAATCTTCAATTTTCACCCACTGCTATTAATTTCTTGAATTGCAGAAATGATGGACCGTCACTTTACTATCTCCTAAATTCCTCAAGCTCCTCAGAATCTCTCCGTCGATTAGACCCTCTTCACTAGGTGACCTTCCAATGTAGTTTTATACAAATATTTGTGTCAATATTCTAAAATGCACGCATATGCTCTGCATATTCTTGATGCATTTTTAAAACGTTTCGCATATAGGATATGAGTGTTATAATATTGTCACTCATTTCATTGACATCCACATATTCTTGATGCATTTTTAAAACGTCTTGCATGTAGGATATGGGTGTTATAATGTTGTCACTCATTTCGCTGATCGTATATGCACGCTTAAACGTCAAAATGCGTACGTATTTTTATTAAAAATGTGTCAAAATTAGCCTAATAAAACTTAGCCCATTTTCAGAACTTAAAAAATAAAATTATCACAAATCACCCAAACTATAAATTATGTACAACAATACGTGAGATTTTGACGTTTAGAAAATAAAAAATCCAAACAATTTTTTTTCGTAGAGTTGCAAACTATCTACATCAAACTCGATCCTCCTTCTGCTTTGATCTTCCTCTAATTTTATGAGCAAGTGATGCTAGTAATGCACAATTTTGGATTACAGATGGTTGTTATAAGTAGGAGGTTAACAAAATATTTTACCATCTACAAGAGGTAATAGAAATTTTCAAGTTGAAATAAAAGAGCTCGACAAATATGATTTTGTGTCGAATGACATGAAAGATGACTTGCATGAAGAAGTTGAGATTGAATTGGAATCCTTAAAGAGTCATACAATATTTAGGATTTTATTTTTAAGTTAGTGTTCATGTTTAATCTAATTGTTGGAATTAAATATCAAGTAATTGTAATATTTATGATTTTGAGTAATATGTTTTTTGTTAAAATTTGAGAAATATATATATATATAAAGTTCAAATAATTGTAGTATTATGATTTTGAGCAATTACTTGATGCTCGATCGGAACACATTGCCTTACAAAGAAAAGTATCACACTGAACAAACTAAAAGGGTACAAGAAGGGTAAGATTTTTTGTGGTTTTATCATTTATTACTAAATATTAAAGTATTAGTACATTTATATTTGAACTAAGAAGTCTAGTTTTTTTTATCTTGTTTCGAAATTTGCCTCTTAGACTTCTCGTCTCTTTCTTTGATGACGTCTCTCATCTCTTGATCTTGCTCTTCTTGACGTTTGTCTTTTAAACTCTCGTCTCGAATGATTTGATTTGAATGCTTAACTTCCACTTTTATCTTCATTTCGAATTCGATTTATATGTTGATTTTGACAATGCTTAATTGATTTTAATATTGAACTATCATTACTCAAAATTAATTGTTAAAAATAATATTAATCTTGTTTGTTATGATCAAAACATTAAGGATAAAATCAACCATAGGTCAACAATTTCTCATTTTTTGATTATGACAAACAAGATGATTTGCAACGTATGATTACAAAATTGATATCATATTGATAAAAGAATATACATTATAAATTTTGCATGTAATACATATAATTCCCTTATTTTTTACAAATCAATAACTATATATTCAAAGCATATAATGATTTTCCCTCTTTCCCCTATTTTTCATATATTACAAGTATATTATATTTTCAAATCAAAGCATGCATAATCATCTCACTTCATATTTTTCCCTCTTTTGGCTTAAGCAAAAAGGCATAGCATTTAAGATCAAAAGACAATCAACAATACAAGATTTCCTCTTTTTAATGCTTTTCAAATCTATCTTACTCAATTTCTCTCTTTAGCATAAACAAAATAATAGCATACGTGAGAGGAATAGTATGACATATAAGACCAAAATATTAAATCAACCATAGAAAATAGTAACATATCCCCTATCAATTAAGCACAAGGTGCCAAATATATACAAATTTAAACAAGAGGATAATTCTCACATTTATAGTAAAATAATAATCAAAGCATGAATGATGAAATGACAAAAGCATACTCATTTGGGTAAAATTTATATAAATTCCATCCAATTATGCACATAGAATCACACGAAAACATTTAGTATGAATTCAATTTAACCACATACTTCAAATTCATCGATAATTTCCAAACCTCTTTGAATATATGAAAATCTATTAAGTGTTAGAGATTTAATGAGAATATCGGCCAATTGATTTTCCTTACTCACAAATTCTAATACAATATCCCACTTTTGAGTGCCTATAGAATACCATAGACATAATATCTTAATACCACTAAGATATCTAAAATTCGTTTTATGGCATTAAAGTTTGATTCTTGAGTATTGGGTTGAAATATATCACATAATCATACACTAAACATAATATCGAATTTACCTGCGATTAAGTAAAAGAGAAATCTGATCATATCTCAATATTTTGTTTGTTTATGGAAGTACCTTGATTATCTAGTTTAATTGATGAGCATATTGGAGCGTTCATTGATTTCAACTCTTCAATTTCAAATTTATTGAGCATGTTCATGATGAGTTTTGTTTGACTTCAATTTCAAAAATGGTATAGTATAATTTTGACTAATTCTCTCAACCCACCAAATTAACGAGTTTCTACCGTTTCTCATATGCTCTTCTAATTTACCCTTTATAAAATAATTATTTTCAACCAATATATTTTCCTCAAAACTAACTTGTAAATTAAAATATATTAACTAAAAAATTATTTAATAGCAAAAAGTTATATTATAATAAAAAAATACTTATAAGATAAGAAAAATCACATAATAATTAAAAATTACTTTTGTGTAAAAAATTATTTATAAAATGAAAATATTACTAATAAAATAAAAATTCACTTATAAAATATAAAAAAGTTACTATAAGGAATTTTAATTAAAAGTATAAAATTTACTTATAAGTAAAAAATCACTTATGATGAAATGATACTAAAAATTTTACTAAAGGATATATATGTACTATTATTCTTTTAAAAAACTTGAAAAATCGGTGGATAATAAACTCTCAAGTATAGGTTGGACAGTTTGAAAAATCATTACTAAAATCACTCAAAATCGATCCACTAATAAATGCTCAAAATCGATACTTTAAAAAATACTCGCAATTGGTACGACGAAACCCCAATCACGCCCTTAAAAATTCCAACATCTCTGAAAATTCCCAAACTGAATAAAATGTGTATCTTTTCACAAATTCCAACTTCAGAAATATTATTTAGTTGAAAATCCTCAAATCGTAATAAATTTTTTTTCAAAATTCCACTTTAGTCCTTGAAGTTTATAAAATCTCATATTGATCCTCCAACTTACCAAAATAGCTTCAGTACCTCTAAATCTCAAATATATCTTATGATCATCCTTAAAATGATACTTCAGAGAGGAATTACACGTTACAACATGTCTTAAATATATTTCAAACACGTCTTCAGTCTTCAAAAGATATAAAAAAGAAGAATTTTTTTTTTTTATAAATCTCAAAAAATAATTATGTTTTAAACTTGTTTCTTTAAAAATAATTTTATTATTTGATTAACTAATTGGTGGAAATTGCACTATTGATCCTTAATCTATTGCTCTAGTAGTCCAACCTAAAAATCAAGCAAGTCAATCTCGATATTTCATTACAGCTGCACAATGAGTATCAATCTCCAATGATCAAAACTGTCTAAATCCTTGTTAGATTTTCAGGTGACCCTTGCATGTAGTGATGAAAAGAAACCCGCTCCGGCGCTGCCCCGCCCCGAACCCGTGCAGTGAAGAAAAAAAATAATTAACTACAAATTAAAAAAAAAATAGTTAATTGGAAATTTTTGAAAAAAAAAAATAAACGGGGCAGGAAAAGGGCAAGCCTGCGGCCCGCCCCGTCTAAGGTGGGGCGGGGTGGAGGAGTGGCAGGGCGATGGTGCCCCGCCCCGAACTCGCTCCGCTGCCATCTCTACTTGCATGTCCTTATATATTATAAAACTGAATTTTATTTTTCAACTTGTACTAGTGCGGGTCAATGGTGAAAATTCTCCAACTAAGTGCACTTTTAGGATTTTTTTTATGTATTTATAAGTCGTAATCCTACAAAATGAGTAGTTAATAATTGAAAAGTAAATTAAAGGTTAAGAAATTAAGTTCGATCATCTTAAAATTCTTCGATTTTGCTGACTGTTGTCTTCAGACTTTAATTGGCGTCGTAGGTGTGATTTTGGTGAAGGTTGTTACCCGATGCAAATTGTTCTACCCCATTAGTACTTGAGATCCCATGTTAAAATGTCAACTTCATTAAGAGGAGTGACCCTAACCATCATATGCTGGGCTATAATTTTAAGGGGTGTCTTTTATGCATATACAGTTCCTTGAATAGGCAAAAAAAAAAAAAAAAAAAGTTTAATTCAAGTCCTTTATTTCTCATGCTAACAATACTGGGATTTATGTATTCAGCTGCGGAAGAAGAAGAAGTTTAAAGGCAACTATGGCTTGCCTATGCCAATCCCATGGCTAACATTCCTCGTGTTGGCGATAAGGTCTTCTACTTTCCTTACGGTCGCATTGAACATGTTTTGATATGCTATCTTATGCGATTCATCATTTCATCAATGCAATTCTTATCTCTACTCCAAGAATTTGGTGGATGCGATTATAATAACTTGTAATGTTCATTAAATGAAAAGCAACAGATCAAATTGGGTGAATCGTTTCAAAAGGAGTGTTGTTTTCTTCGATTTTGCTGACTGTTTTTTTTTTAATTGGCATTCTAGGCGTGGTTTTGTTGAAGGTTGTTACCCAATTTTGTCGGCCATCGTACATGTTTTTATTACGGAATATTAATGCTATTTTCCTTAAAAGAAAGAAGCATATTATTGATTGATTGATAGTGTTTAAGATAAAAGTATAAATGATAAAAATTACTACCATATCTGACAACTTAAGTTTTTAGATAAGATGATTCAATGTGATATTAATGAATGCACGTATTCTGCACGTGTTCCAAGGTCAAATCTTGCCGTTAACAATTTATGAAAATGCTCACTGTAAGAGCTTTGTAGAAATATAAATGAGGATGCATAAGAGGAGCGCAATGATGAAA
This sequence comes from Fraxinus excelsior, assembly GCA_019097785.1. NCBI lineage: Eukaryota > Viridiplantae > Streptophyta > Magnoliopsida > Lamiales > Oleaceae > Fraxinus > Fraxinus excelsior. The sequence continues at coordinate 21,312,152 of CM032643.1, read as the reverse complement.
GTGTGGCTCACAAAATTTAATCAAATAAGTTTAATTTTTAGAAAAAATAGTTTAATATGGTATTTTGTCTTGAAATGAAGTTTAGCCCTCTCCCATTTATGATAACTTGTAGCTTTTGATGGAAAATGAATACGTTCTGCATGTGATAGTCGTGCTAGCAGGGGCGAATCTAGCGTTTCAGTTCAACTAGGGCGGAGACTTTGACCATTGAACGTTGATCTTCGACAACAACGATCGTAATAGCGCGACCATTTATTACAATTTGATTAAATAATTATTCAATATATATGTAAATGCACTATAACGTAAAACTTATATATATATAATTCAATACAACCGAAATTCTAAAAAAATATACGATAATTTACTTTGTAACTGTAAACTTAGACAACTACATTCTACGGGGTCTCAAATTTTGAAAATATCGCAATATTGCCTCGTTCTCAATTTTTGTAAAAATATCTTTCTCCATGTAGCCACCAAATTGTCATCCTAATTTCTTTTTTCATATGAATTGAACATTGATTCACTGATTAATAAATAATAAGTAATTAATACCTAATAAGTAATAACACAAAATACATAAACCTCATTGATTTTTTAACACAACACTCAAATCCATTCTTTTTTTTTCTCAATATAAAGGAGCTTTTACATGAACCGGACAGGAGACTAGCTTCTTGAATAGAAAGCACCCAAAAAAATAGCTAAAGAAATCAAAATGCAAACACAATTTACAAAAGAACCAAAAGGCTAGCATTTAGCAACACATTAATTGGTATTTGGTAATTACCATTTATGGATTCCAACCAATTATCACATCTATTTGCATAAGCAATTGAATAAAAACAAGTGCTCACAAAAAAAAAAAAAACCTAACGTAAAAGAATTAATTTGCAAACCTCAAAGCCCAATCAATCAAACAACAAATTTTCATATAGATAAAAGTTGAATCTTTATTACAGCTTTCTCATTTTTTATCAACCAATTTATTATATGCTTATAGTTATAGCTACCGTAAATTAATACGATTAGTAAAAATGTAAAATACATAATGAAATACACATAGCAATGCCAAAATCCATAATCAAATACAAACATAAACTAACCTTAATTCTGTTACTGATTAATGGGAGTCGGAGTCGCATGCATTCGCTTCGGCTTCGCACAGCCCGACAGCCGCAACTTCTTCTTCAGTTCTTCTATTTAGAAATGAAGAATTGGGAATTGGGAAATAACTCAATAAGGGTTCACTTTGCCGGTTGGGTGGAAATGGAATTGGACCCTTTCCTCTATTATTGGGCCTAATTTTAGCAACCTCCTCCGGTGCTTCTTCTTCACGTCTATCTTCCCCCATTCCCCGGCGTTTTCTCCCTTCCAGTTCCAGCTCTGCAATCTTACTCGACAACATCAAAGCTCCCGACGGATCCAGCAAGGGCTGGCCAGGTGTTGGATCCGCCCCTGCGTGCCAACGAGACACTTTAAACAAATAAATGTATCCGCTCTATAACAACTTAAATTCTTAGATAAAGTGGTTCAATAACAGTATGTATAAATAAAAAAAATTGCTCACTATTCTAGCAACTTAATCTCTACTTGGAAATAATTTATAAACAATTTAATTTAAAAATAGATATAAATAAGAGGTGAATAAGTGCATATTACTTGTGGGTCCATTGAAATGTGTGGTTAAAATTAAGTTTTATCACTTATGAATGATTTATAAATTTTGCCAAACGGAAGCTTAAACTTTCGGACAAGGCTGATTAACACACATTCTCTAGAATGTGCTTGATCAATCTAGAGTGTGTTTGAGCCACATTATTTTGAAAGAATGTATTCTGGAATAGTAGGTTGATGGAGAATGTGTAGTTGAAAATGAATAAATGAATGAGAATGAAAATTTTAATGTGTGCCAAACAAGTGCCTAATCTTGTCAACTATTTAATTTTTGAAATTTATGGACAGGTTGAGGCATACACAAGCAAGGATAGTGGCATGCCAAAGCCGGTTTACAATGTACCTTACAAGATCGTCTGTTGTGTTTTTCGGTGTGCAGTTAAATATATATCATTTGCAATACCGAATAGCTTAATGTTCTTTGGAAATGAATTTAACTTTCTTGTGAGGTTTTATACAAATAATGAAGTATTTATAGTAATTGCTGAAGCTAATTTAAGTAATATACATCTTTATTATTCTTATCCTCCTTTTTTACTAATCACTATTATGCAGGCCGATCCCAACACAGAAGAAGCGATTACGCATATTACTTTGGTACCGGTGGTAAATGGAACACATTGAAATTAAGATTTAGGATACCATCTTAAAATGTTGACCTTATTAAGAGAAATAACTCAAACCCTTATACTTTGATCTATAATTTTAGGGCGTCTTTATTGCATGTATATTTAACTTTCATAAGGCAAAAAAAGTTTAATTTCAAGTCTTTTATTTCTCATTCTAACAATACTGGCATTTATGTATTCAGCTGAGGAAGAAAAATCTTATAGGCAACTATGGCTCGCCCGTGCCAATCCCACGGCTAATGTGCCTCATGTTGGTGATAAGGTCTTCTAAAGCTCAGGGTCACATTGAACAGGTTTTCGTTGGCTCTTTTACGTGATTCATCATTTCATAAATGCAATTTTTCTCTTTTAGTTGTTGAATAATCTTATCTCTACTGAAAGAATTTGGTGGATAGATCATAGGATTATAATAATTTGTCATGTTTTTAAAATAAAAGTAACACATCAAATAAGGTGAATCACTTCAAAAGGAGTCCTGTTTTCTTCGATTTGCTGAATGTTGTCTTTAATCGGCGTTGTAGGCATGGTTTTGGTGAAGGTTGTTACCCCATTTTGTCATGTAGCGAATATGTTTTTATTACGGAATATTAATGCTATTTGCCTTAAAAGAAAGATGCATATCGTTGATTGATTGATGGTGTTTTAAGATAAAAGTATATATGATAAAAATAGCTATTTTTCCCAATAGCTTAAGTTTTTAGATAAGATTATTCAACATGATATTAGTGCACGCACGTGTTCAGCACGTGTTCTGAGGTCAAATCTTGCCATTAACCATTAATGAAAATGCCACCTACAGGAGCTTTGTGGAAATATACTCGCATAAGGGGAGGCACATGAAGAAAAAGTGTGCCTGACAAAATTTAAAAGTGAATAAGTGTAGCTTAAACTTTTAGACGAGTTAGTTTATTTTGGTATGTTGTCTTGAAATGAAGTTTTGACATCTCCCATTTATGATATTTGTGTACGCTTTTGATGGAAAATGAATATGGTTTGCATGTGAGACGACTATTAGTGAGAAACTTTAAGCAATTAAATGTATTCGCTCTTTGACAACTTAAAGTTTTAGATAAGTTGGTTCAATAACAATATGTATAAATAAATAATAAATTATTCACTACTCTAACAGCTTAATATTTGCTTGCGAAGAATTTATAAACAACTTAAAAATAGATAGAAATGAGTTTTAAGTGGACATGACTTGAGGATATTTGAAATTTATGGACAGGTTAAGGCATGCACGAGCAAGGATATCGGCGTGCCAATGCCAGTTTACAATGTACCTTACAAGATCCTCTGTTTTGTTTGTGAGCGTGCACTTACCAGATAGATTAATTTCCTTAAGAAATTAACTTAACTTTCTTGTGAGGTTTTATACAAATAATGAAATATTTATTGTAATTACTGATGCTATGTTAAAGAATATGCATCTTTATTATTCTTATCATCCCTTTTCACCAATCACTATTATGCAGGCCGATCCCAACACAGACGAAGCGAGTGCACTGTTAATGAAACACATTGACTGATGTAATTCGTTCTACCTAATTAAGACTTGGAGTTTCATTTTAAAATATCCATTTTATTAAGAGAAGTAGTCCAAACTTTTATGCGTTGGTCTATAATTTTAGGGGGTGTCTTTATTGCATATATAGTTCCTTGAATAGGCAAAAAAAAGTTTAATTCCAAATCCTTTATAATAGAATTTATGTATTCAACTGAGGAAGAAGAAGCTTCTCATTGCTAATGTGCTTCATGTTGGTGATAAGGTGTTCTACTTTCGTCAGGGTTCCACTGAACATGTTTTGATCTGCTCTTTTACTCAATTCATCGTTTCATCAATGCAATTTTGTATTTTTAGTTGTTGTTTAATAACCTTATCTCTACACTAAGATTTTGGTGGATGTGATTATAATAATTTGTCTTGTTCATTAATTGGAAAGTAACTGATCCGGGGTGCGCCACAATTTATCAAGATTTTGATAATTATTGGAGAGAGAGTAGAGCCAAGTTTGAGACTTCAAAGAGTTGATAAAATTGGTCATTTATATGTTTGAGCAACGAAGTCCATAATATTGAAAACAACAAGCCAATGGTCAAGTAACACGTTGGAGACGGAAGCCGAAACGGGTTGGAAAGCACTCGAATTTTCAGTCTCAGTTTGAAACCCATGTTTGGCATAGAATATGTTTGAATTTGAAGATTTTTATTTCTAGAAGATTTGTAGTCCTTGACGTAAGCTTTCCAGCGCATTTTGAATCGCCTCAATCAGATATCTAGAGAGGAAGATATGACCAAAATACTGAAAGCTATTCGGATAGAACTGTTTTGACGCGAATTTCCTTATTTTTGCTAGAATTCTAGTTTAGGTAAGATTCTTGTAATCTTTATCAATTATTCACGTTTTTCCTATATTTCACAGGTTTAGTATAAATAGGAATTTTATTATTTCATTGGGGACTAAGTTTGACATGAATTAAATTAAATAGAATTTTCTCTCGAAGCTTTGCTTCAAAAATTGTGTTCTTCTATGGACATACAGAACTTATCAAGATCTAATTAATTCTTGTGGCATTCAAACATCGGATTGTGGGTTCTTCATTGTGTAATCAAGGGGTTCAACGCATCGTCGATGTCGTTTGATTTTTTGGTTCACCTTGTTAGGTTCAAATCCAAAACCGGGTTTAATTGGCGTTCTTGAGTTCCGCATCAATCTAAGACCCTGTTTGAAACCCATTTTGAGGAGAATAAAAATTTTGGAATCGTGATTGATGTGAGAATGTGTGGTGAAAAAGTGATGAAAAGTTTTTGATTTGTGTATAATATTATTTTATTTGGAGAAAGTGTGGTTGAAATGAAGAATAAGAATGAGAATAAGAAAGAGCAAGAGAAATTAATGGGTGTCAAACGGGGGCTAATTGTGGGTTGCGTAGTATTCGTTGCTGTGTGATTCTGATTAGTAACAGATCAAATTTGGTGAATCGTTTCAAAAGGAGTGTTGTTTTCTTTGATTTTGCTGACTGATTTCTTTAATTGGCGTTCTTGGCATGGTGTTGGTGAAGGTTAATGTTACCAGATTTTGCCAGGTAGTGCAACTGTTTTTATTACGGAATATTAATGCTATTTGCCTTAAAAGAAAGATGCATATTATTGATTGATTGATGTTGTTTAAGATAAAAATATAGATGATAAAAATAACTACCTCCCCTAATAGCTTAAATTTTTAGATGAAGTGATTCAACGTGATATTAATGCATGCACGTGTTCTGCACTTTTTCTGAGGTCAAATCTTGCCGTTAACCATTTATGAAAATGCCGCCGGTAAGAGCTTTGTAGAAATATACATGAGGATGCATAAGAGGAGGCACAATGATGATAAAGTGAGGCTGACAAAATGTTTAAATATCTTAAAGCGTTAATTTATATGGCATGTTGTTAACAACTTAAATTTTTAGGTAACTTGGTTTGATAACAAACAATATGTATAAATAAATAACAAATTTCTCACTATTCTAACAACATAATCTCCGCTTGG